>JBBPDH010000130.1:7928669-7943742 GCA_037974565.1 Clupeocharax schoutedeni
ATGGGTTAAATGCAGAGGAAGTATTTCGTGCTGTTCACACTGTGTGCTGTGGTGTGTTCACATATGACAAATGTTCACTTTCACATTGTTAATGTAGGATGTGTCAATAAACATTAATTAAACTCTTATTTCTTAATGACTAGTAACTCTTAAACATTAAAGCTCTTATTCTGGTCCCACAGGGACAGCCGGGAAATTCTGGTTTGGTCAGCGGTACCCATTTTGATCTTGGAAGTGTTTGTTGCTTATGAGATTATAAGTGGTTACAGCAGGAAAAAACAACAAAACATAAATGGCAGGGGCACTCCAGAACCAAAACTGGCAGTGTTGTGCAACACTGCCACTCTTGTGCCTACCTGTGGGGAGAGGCCGTTGCTGACTGGGTTCATGTGGTTGCTCGAAGCAGAGGGGCTCATGAAGGTGTCTGAGTAGCTAGAGAAGGTGTGCCGATTGGACGAGAGGCCATAGGCGGAGCTGCTGTCAGCTGAGAGTCCACCCTGGTGCATGGAAGAGGGTGGGAGAGGCTGGGGTCGATGCAATGTGCTACTGCCATCTAAAATACAAAAGTGAATGGCATTAAAATGATGAACCACGGCAAAGCATTCAATCGTTGAGGTGAGATCGCCCATTACTTCTTACCCTGTGAGAGTGTTGTGCTAGGATAGGTGGTCTCTGGAAGCTGATAGGTTGGTAAGGTTGGCATGCCAGTAGGAGGGAATCCTCCAGGTAACAGGTGATTGAATGCTGCCAGCTGATTGGCCCCAGCCTGTTTACGCCATCTGGCTCGTCGGTTGCTAAACCACACCTAGGAATAGAAAGACTGACAATTAGAACCATATGGGAACCAAAAAAGACAAAAAATTAAATATTGCCAGATTCCTCATTGCCACCAACAGAAAATCCAAAACTATCCCTTGTATGTAGACAATAATATAATCTTAAATTGAATACATGCAACAATGTATATGGTCTGCTTGCTCTTATCTTTACATATGTTTTCATAAATGTGAGACATTGAAAATCAATTATGCTTTGAGTTATTCCTGTGACTTTGCAGTGAAAGCTGTGTATGAGGGCATGATTGAGTGTGTGCTCCTGTGGGAAACTGTGCTTTAGCACATGCCGAGGCCCCTGTTGTTCTTGCTAAGTGGCTGAGGCTGTGATCTGTGTAAACAAGCCTCCCTAAGCCTCCATCAGAGCGCCAGAGTAATTATGAGGTTGGAGGTAGGCCACACATCTCCCCAATACACAGCTCAACTATTTATCAATCTGACAGACTCTTTTAGGACAGCCAGAAGGACTGGTGCTACCGCAATGCTGCATGCAAATGTTCTCTCTTACACTGTTGATAATAATACCGCTCAAGCTTTGTTTCTTGTTCCTCGTTCAAAAAGGTGTACTACTGAGAGTATTTATACACATGCACTCAAAAAAGGAAAAATAAATAAACAGGGCATGTTTGCAACCGTAAACGTATCCACCATCCATTATCAACCAAATCCTCTTTTCTCAGACTCATTGTCATCAAAGTACAATATAAGCTCCCATAGAAGCCAAAGCGACTCTAGACGCTCCTCTTTAACCGAGGGTAATTTACACATTGTAAGAAGGCTTCTGCTTCACCAAAACATGAATATAATTAGAGGTTGTGAAAAGGCTTGGCAAGTACAGACGGCAACCTGCTCTATTTCCCTGGGACAAGGCCGGGGCCCCGTGTGCGCCAAAGGTTGAACGACATTGATCTATGCCTCGCTCTGGCAATTCATCCGCACTTAATACACTGTCAGCGCAGTTCATCGACTGTTGTGTTTCAAACGGGCCGGTCCATTGTGAGACCAGATGAAAGGGGGGGACAAAGGCCTCTCAATACGGCAGACCGAACACTGGCCACAAAGAGTGGGCGTCCCTTTTTAAACAGGCCTTTAAGAGTTCCACTTTCATGGTATGCACACAAGGACACAGTCTATTCGGAGGCAACGACACTGCAGACACACTCGACAAAACACACACGCACGCAGATACACTCCATTCTCTCCCCTTCTCCAGTACCCCCCCTTACAAAGCGGTATTTATATTGTCTGTGTGCAAAACTGTCAGGCTGCTAGCAGCTAGCATCTCATTCAGAATAGCTTCAATGGATCTTTAACGTTTGATGCGACTAAGATGACTCTTACCCATCTGTCAAGTGTTCAAAACTCCTTTTTCTTTACTTTCAGAAGGCCCTGCCCACCCCTCCACCCTCTACACTCTTAGTCCCTAAAGCTCCTATGCAGCCCCCCTACCCCTTAAGCCTGCCCCAAGTCTTAACCCGAGCCCCTCTTACAGGAAAAAGGCAACGAAAGTGAGTCTCATGTCCTTGAGTGGTTCCATAAGGGCGCGCTGGAGCGGGTGGCCAGGCTTGAACTGACCTCCAACTGGGGCTGGACAAACAGTTTGCCTGGCCCCAGGGCAGGGAAGCTGGGATGCACCACTTCCTTCCCTCAGTGACTCCAAAAGGCAGCCAACCCTGCAGTGCTACCTGACCTACGACCCGAGGACCCTACTCTTGACCCTGTTAGCCTTTCATCTCCACAGCAACTGTCTTCGCTCTCCACCAAAAAGATGGGATGTCATGGTCTTGAGTCACAGCAGAGTCACATAAACTTTTATGTACCCTAAAACCATGATTTTCATTTTTTCCTCATCTCACTACTTGTGTGTGTGTGTGTGGCGGGGGGGAGGGGGGGGGTGTTTGCACTGCAGTAGCCTGGCATTTAAAAACATTCTAATCAATTTTTAAGATCTTCACCATAGGAAGAAACAGGGCTAATCTTAGTATTTAGACTATACAATCAGCAATGTTTTATTGTAGACCATAAATTAAGGTAAAAGCAGGACAAAAAAGTACCAGGAACAACATTTTGAAAGATTAAGATATTCAAGACTTTTGGCTTTTAAAAAGTGTCAACTGGCAATTCAAGTTAGCATGCTTATACAAACCAGGAGCAAAAAGAAGGGCAATGGAAAGGAAAGCAATCTCATTTATGCTTCTTGTGTTGCTATACATTTGCCACATGCCCAAATTTTTTCATTTCTCTTGGTCATGATTCTTTCATTACAGTGAGAATAGCAAACAAAAATAATTCAGGGTGGTTTTGGAGCTGCTTAGTTCTCAAAAGGTTCCAGAACCTCAGTAGAAACGAGCCTTAGGACCACACAATCTGGGCTACACGAGGCTACATTACAATCCTTGCCCGTAATTCTATAAAGAGATTTGAAATCCTCTTCACACTCTCACAGTGGAGACTCTTCATCCTCACAGTCCACAAGCTGAGACAATGGCTCTCGGACACTTGTCTGCCTTAATCATAAGAGGAGCCTGAGAAGCCGATCTGTCTAAGTGAATTTGCCACGAGCCCTTTGAATTGAAAGCGGCATCGCCAAGGAACACAAGGTAACAGGAATGCCAGTGGTCCGCTGCTCTATCGAGTTAAACATGCCAAACATGTGCCCATATAAAAACTGTTCTGTTTAATGTGACTGGAGATGGGGAGGGTAAGAGACGAGTGCCTCACCAAATGAGAGTGTGTGTGTGTGTGTGTGTGTGTGTGTGTGTATAAAGATGATGCTTGGGTTTAGGCCACACCAGCCGTTGCCTGTGAGCTGGATTTGGGGCTCCGCTCTGGAACCCATTCACAAAGTCACCTTGGACAGTCCCGGATTCCCGCACTCCACAATCCAGTCTAATTCCTCCACAGAGACGCACCTCATCCCTCCCCCCTGTGGAGGCCTTGTTTGCGGAAGGGCTTCAGTGCTGCCCCAAGCATCCCTCAACACTGAGACTACAGATCTGTCACTTTCTGAAGGGAATGTGGAGGATGTGATTGACATAAACTGAAACAAGGATGCAACAGTACTGCAATGAACAATAATTTATGTAAATAATTTATTTGATTTAAAGGAATAATTGAACCATTATGCCCTTGGCTTGATATTGCCCTCTTGTCCTATATGGAGTCTTCCTGTTTTTCACCAAGGCAACTTGGGATCGACTATGGGAGCTTCCTTCTTGCACTAAATATTGTCTTGTCTGGTTTTGTTGCACTTGTATTTTTATTGCACTCTCTCTTAGTCTCTTTGTATACTGTGCCCTCTGTGTATTTTGTCCTCTCTGCACTTATATAGTCCTGTAGTGTTCTGTTTTTGTTCTTTGTTGGTCTGTTTTTGTTTGTGTTACTCCATGGTCCATTTCACTGTGTACTATATATGTAGCTGAAATTGCAGTTATCCTATTTGATGTGACTTGACTTTCCTTTCAGTTTGCCCAGTCCATTGTGCTGCCATCATTGAAAGTTTTGTCTTTGAAACAACCAATTCCTTCCTTTTTGATGTGAGGAAACCTGATGCATGATGCATGGACCTTTTTCAGAAATTAATGACTGTCGACAACAGTCATCTTGTTAATGACTTGTAGCCTGTCTGTATAGACGCTGTGTAACAAAAATGAAAGCAAGCAAACACTGTTATTTGAAAAAAACCATGTCCCTTTATGCCGAGCTAGCTTTGTTGTTGTTGTTGTTGTTGTTGTTGTTGTTGTTGTTGATATCTTTTTGAGCCTGCCCATATGTTGCATGTTGCTGTAAGTGTGTGTGTATATGCTTGTGTGTTAGTGAGCCACTGCTAGTCTAACAATGCAAATGCACGCATCTGAACCTGTTCCCTTCCGTCCAGCGGAGGGGTCTGTGGAGATTTGTGTTTATGGCACACACCTGTCACGGATAAATGGGATAATATTGCACACACATGCACTGCTTTTTTCGATCCTTCTTTCTTCTTGCCTGTTTACTGTCTTGTTTTTCTAGCAGTCTGGACCGGTGACTCCAGGCTCTATTCAGCCTGTCTCATTCACTGTACAACAGGCCTGTACAAATGAAAATGGGCTATGGAATGGATCCTGGCTGCAATAGCACTGATACTGAGACACACAGTGAATGAAAGAGAATAGGATTGAATGTAAAACATCAATTTTTATTACGCATAAACATAATTTACTCCATCATTCAAACCAGTGGTGAGTATAGACAAAATGGAACAGCAAATAATACAGACCTAAGCTATGTTCTCTCTCTCTCTCTCTCTCTCTCTCTCACTCTCGCTCTCTTTCTGCCTGCCAGTCTGGCACTATGCTAATTAATGTAGCTGGGAGTGCGGATCGCAGAGAGGAGAGTAGGATTAGCCTGATAAGTATCAAAGAATACAGAGCGACTGAAAGAAAGTCATTTAAATTCTAATAATAAGAAACTGTTCAAACATTCACACTGATGCACTGCAACAATTTTGCTCTTCTGCAATCTACATAAATCCTATTTATTCTTTTATGGCACATAAGCCTAGGCTCCCAGGAACAGGGCTTGCCCGTTGGGCTGGGTGGGATTTCTGTTATGTGACTCCTCTCTAGTTTCAGTGCAAGTGAACACAGTTCACACACTGCTTCTGGAAATGTTACAGTAACTGGATTTTATGAAGTACCAGTTCAGAACAAAAATGGCCAAGATAATACCAGGTCAAATCATTAGCACACTTAAATCTAGCCCATTTTACCAGCAACTCCATTCTCCCATAATTCGTGCTACATTTTGCTCAGCGTGAAGATTACAATTGAATGTATGGGACTGCAACAATAGGGAAGAGATAACAATCTCTTGACTGTTGCTAGCATCTAGCATGAAGCATGATGTTAGCACAACTCTCTGATAAAGGAAGGCCAACTTCTTGCCAAATTGATTTTTACGGTTCATAAAAGGCAATGCTTATACCTTATTAGATTCCGCTAACTATAATAGCTTCATGCTAAATGTTTGTTGGCACTGAAAGAGGATCTATGTGACAGAAGCAAAGGGTGAGCAGCTCCACAGCTCTCTGATGAGTGGTAACTGATGTGGCGTCTGCCACAGCCTCTTAAATACTTCACCCTAAATAAGAAGAGAATGTAATTCACATTCAATGGGGGAAAAAGAAGTGATTCACAGCCGCCGCCAGGCTCTTCATCTCCTACTGCTCCTCCTCTGCAGTCTTCCTTCTTTTCAAAAGGAAGGTTAATGTTTTATGTTTAACCCAGCTAACATTTCAAAGGAGAGGCAACAAGTTCTCTTTCTCTGTCTCTGCTGTGATAGGCTCAGCTGTTAGATCTCTCAGCTTGGCTCAAGGGTATTGAGAAGCTAAGACTGGAGAGAGAGAGAGAGAGAGAGAGAGAGAGAGAGAAAGGAAGGGAGGCCTGGATGAGTTCTGTCACCAGAACAGCATCCCAGTATTTCTTCTCCCCGTCACGCCAGCCTGGAACTGATATGTATCTGATCCCACGATTTGTCAGCCAGGGTGATAAAGCTGCAGTAAAGCATTGGGAGAGCTGCTGGTAGATGAGGGGCTGGCGGAACCCTGATGGAGGCGAATGGGAAGAGGAGCCTCATGAGAAGAGGCTGCTTGGCGATCTGACACCAAAGATGTTGCTTCACAGTGAGCATGGGGCTATAGTGTAATCAGAACAGTCCATTCTTATTGTTATTGGTGTTTCCATGGATGTCATACCCAGCAATGGAGCTGTAATACAGTCAGCTACTGGTATGAGATGATTATTGGCACATATTGTGTACAATAGGATTAGTTGTCAAAGCATGTGTAAATGTGGTGAAGCCTTACAAACCTTACAGAACCATGTAGTACAAAGGCTCTGTATGAACAGAAAATTGATCGTGCAAGTCATAAACCATTTGGTTTGGTTTGTGAGGACTATCAAAGCTTCAAAACACAATGACAAACTGTGCACAATGCACTGTCCACAGACCACCTAATAGGAAAATGATTGAAGAACCAAGTAAACCAGTTCACATGGAAGTGACCCAATCCTGCAGCTGCCTACCCTTGGGAAAGGATGGTTAAGGGGCCATGCCATGAGGTGCTCTAAGGATAGAGCAGATGAACCAGGGATGGAGAGGCCCCTCTACTGGCCTCTCTCTAACCCCACTGCCCTCTTCTCGAGTCCCACTAAACTGACATCTGCTGGATGGGTCTGCACAGCTGTGGAGAAACAGGTCTGTCCAAAGCCCTGCCTGGGAGAACCTACCACAAAAAACACCCACCCTTGCCCAGACAGACCAATATAAAAATCTTGATTGCTTACTTGCACTGGAAAGGCATGTACCAGAATATTGTGGTAGTTATTGAGAGAGCTCCCAATGCATCTGATAACAAAGGGCTTGTGTGAGATCTTGACAAACTGATTCTAGAGAAGAGTGCACTTCCTCATCCTTGTCCATTTTTATGTCTGTCTAATAAGCAGGAAGACGTTTAGCTGAAATGCACTGTAGTTTTATGAATAAAGTCGATGTATCTCTCTGATGATTGAAACAGACTGTTTTCGACTGTGCAGATGAAGTAAAACTGACCCAATGACAAAGCCACACATGACACGAGGAAGCAAAAATGGGGACTTCCACAATAGTCCTCACAGTCCACAACCAGACCCTCCCCCTCCTCAGGCTTCAGCTGAACAACATTGAAGACCTATGGCTATTATTTACTTTGGTTAACCAGAGTCACTTTCTTAGAGTGACCTTTTAAGAAAATTAAGTTTGAGTTGACCTTTGGAGATTTTCAAAGTGTTCCAGAATTAGATTATGAGGAAAATTGCATTAACAAATTATATCCATGACTCGAATACCTCAGCTTTTCACATGACATCCTTTAGCTCCATTATCCACCAGGAATGGGGAGGGGAGCAAAATGTCCTTTTAGTTCTCCGCCTTGTCCAATCTTTTCTTTGTGTTCTGTCTTCTTTCATTTGCATCAGAGGCCACGACGAATAAGCAAAGGCTAGCCCACGTCCTTTTAAAGATTTTAATACTTAAAATGTTCACCTGACCTACAAATATGGTTCAGCAGTCACCATTAAACAATCAGGGGAGGACTGTGGTTTCCACTGACCATTTAGAGGTGCTTTGACCGTATACCCGGGGATACATATCTGTACATGCTAGAGTTCTTTACAGGTTCTTTACTCACTTTCAGTTTGAGGGTGCGTGCAATCAGCAAACTATTTTTCACCCTCTGTGTCAAATTTTGGGAAAAAACCAGTCTCTTTACATTTTTGATCAACAAACTGCTAGTTCTCATTACAGGTGCAGAAGTATATGTATCTATGTCTATGAATTCAAATTTGTCTGGGAAGACAGCCCCCATGTGTAAAATCTAGTGAAAAACAAATATAGAATAAATCTCTTAGCATCGTCCCATGTGTGAGGAAGAAACCATTTAGACACATACATCTTCCTCCTTGAGCCCTGGAAGACAGAAAAAGACATATGTGGAATCCGTTACCCTGCCGGGCGCCGTTTTGATGGGGACCCTTGCTGCACGGAATGGGGATCCATAAAGGGCAAGAAAAGAATGGAAAAGAGGGAGCACTGGGAGCAAAGAAAACAAGGCACCCTGGACCACCCTCTTTTGTATTTTATTTTTTTATTTCATGATTGATTGATATTCTGAGGGCACAGAGTCCCAAGAGGGTAAGAGAGACCCGTGTTATGTGAAGAGGTTTACAAGCAGTGGCCTGTTTAAGTGTTAGGAAGAGATCTCAGGCCAACAAGAGAGACTCATCAGGAATGCATTTAGTCTCTTTTTCTCTTATTCTGTATACGTCCTGCCTCCCCCCAACCTCCCTCCAACAACAGCTGCTGCTATAACTCTACTGTATTTGTTTTTGGGTGTTACAAAAAACGACAGGGTTCAAGAGCTGCCGAAAAGCATCTCAGTGGCTTGGGTGCGAGAAAAAGGCTCCCCAGGATACCACAGAATGATGCATTCCCAGTGGGACCAGAGGTCAAAACAGTCAGTCTTGCACGGTTAAATATATAGCAGATAAAGATGACAAACACAAGGCATGAGAACAGACGAGAACAGCCGTCCAAAAAGAAGATCTCGAGCACAATCTGCCTCAGTATGGTTAGATATCGGAACTCATTAATGCAAAGACGCTTGGCAGTTGTTGCCTTTCCGCAATTATGTTAAAAACATTTTTCGCTTTGATTCAAGTGCAGTTGGAAGCTGATGAAAAACTATGTGAGGGCAAACACATTTTAGCAGGCATACTGAATTACAGATGCTAGGAGAATTGGCTTGCAAGAAAAGTTGCTTGTTGATTTATGTCGGTTGAAGTTGTTGTCATAGAGGTTCATGAAAATCATAATGTAGTGTAGTTAGCTATCAAAAACATCCATAAGAAACAACATATTTGCTTTGTAATGTCTATATGTTCTCCTTTTACATTCCCTTTAGGGCAATAAGACAGAGAACTTGAACTGAAGTCTAGGGGAGACATATTGATCTATTAGGTTAGAAGGCTTATAACGACAACCTTAAACACTCTCGCAATGTACTATCTCTTTTAAACCTAGGGGGGGAGCAAGAACTGACAGAGGTGAGAATAATTGCTTATATGCTGACAGCTGCCAGAACCAAGGAATCCTATGAACACATTCATGTATCACAGGCCTTTCTACAAAAGTGTATAGAAAAAAATATGGACCATTATAGGTTGCGAAATATGCAGATTTGTATGTACACCAATAAGTCACAGGGGAACTGAATAATAATGATTAATGAATAGCACTTGTCAAGGGGTGGGATATATTAGGCAATAGTTTAAATAGTTTATGTGTTTGAAGCAGGAAAATTGGGCAAGTGCAAAGAATTGACATCGGCCAAATTGTACTGGTTAGATGAGTCAGAGCATCTCCAAAATAACAGGGCTTGTGGGGTATTCCTGACATGCAAGTCTTAGAGTCTTCAAAAGTGGTCCAAGACAGGACAGCTGGTGAACCAGCAACAAAGCCATGGGTGACTAGGGCTCACTGATGCGTGTGAGGAGAGAAGGTTACCGGTCAGATCCAACCCCACTGAAAAGCTACTGCGGTACAAATTGCTGAAGACATTAAAGCTATGACAGAAAGGTTTCAGAACTAACAATGCATTATTGCTTGCTGTGTATGATGCTGCATAGCTGCAAACCAGGCAGAGTGCCCATGCTGACCACTGTCCACCACTGAAAGTACATACAAGGGGCATGTAACTTTGTTGCAGACCAAATATACCTCTTTGTACCTATGCCTGTGCAGCTCAATGGCAGGGCCAAAATTGGGCCACAGCTCCCTGCATCGCTGCTTTTTGATTGCTCAAAATGTTCTCAGGACAACTTTATTTTGCCTTTCTAAACAAAAACTAACCATGGAGATACAAACTAACACTTGGGAAGCACAAGCTTTCTTTCTGGGCTATCTTCTGGCCAGAAGATACATTTCAGGGGAATTTTTCTATCTCTGTAAGAAATGCAAAGGTGTACCAGGACATTGCTAACAAGCTGAGTTAGGTTATCACTCCATGGCTGAACAAACAATGCTAAGAAAACAAGCAAGAAATGACCACAGTAACTAAAGTGGCTCTGATAGAAGAAACATTCCACTAGTAAAATTCCATGGCCTGTAAGATACAATGGAGAATTAAATTGTGCTATAACTGCCACAGTCCAGTTTAGGTACATCATGGTTCCTGCATACATGTGAAAAGTGCCTATTAAAGAAGTGCTACTAACATCTTGGTTTCGATACCACAGCAAAACCTTCAGAGGTCCTGTATGCTCCATGCACTGTAGTATAGCCATAGCTGTATTAATGGCACAAGGGGAACCTTACACTTACATACATATTGCTGCATATGTGTGACTAACCTGTACACGGGCCTCAGTGAGTTTGGTTCTCTGGGCCAATTCCTCACGGGTGTAGATGTCTGGGTAGTGCGTTCTCTCAAAGGCTTTTTCCAGCTCCTCCAGTTGCTCGGCAGTAAAGGTGGTACGGCTTCGCCTCTGCTTCCTTTTCAATGGCAGGTCTGGCTCTGACTCAACGTCTGAACCCTCATCTGTACGGTGACCTGCCAAGAGGAAAACAAATTTCGCAAAATTTCTTAATACATTCCTCATAATTTTATGCATATTTATGTTCTACCACTGACTCACTGACTCAATAAAACTAGTTTCAACCCCTTATTTCCCTAAAAAAAAACCTACAGTTTTCATACTTTTGATGTAAGTTTCAATTAAAAACAAGCTTATATTTTAATATAAATTGTATAAAATTTAGCACGACAAGACATATGGAATGCAATGAGTAGTAAGAAGTAAGGCATTTTAGAAAAAAATAAATAAATAATTGTGCAAAACCCAGGGAGTGCAGTCACAGCAGTATTGATGTTCTGTTATCTTCATGTAGAGCCCAGGCTATAGTTCGTATGGCTCTTATTCACATAAGTGGAGTCTTCAGAAACATAATCCTGCCACTGAGCTCTGGAGGCCTGGGGACGATCGCTGGGAGGGTTAGGGTAATCTACACAGGACACCTTGCTATTCTGCATCCCCCTTTTTCTCTCTACACCGGCCTGAGGCTAGCAGCTAAGAGGCAAGTGCTTGAAATAAGTATGTATGATACTGTATTACTTTTGGGCCATTGAATTCCCCAGTCTTTGTGTTTGGAGCTAGGGTTCAAAACACATTACAACAATTTTAAACATTACCTTTTTTTCTCCTTCCTCCCCTAGACACACTGTCAAACATAAGTACAGATTGCAGTTGGCGGTTTTGCGTTTCAGCCTGGGATGTTTTTGGGCTGTACAAAGCCAAGCTCCATTACAGTTCAGGCCAAGAGGAGCATTTGTGAGCAGAGATACGGAGTGCGCTTAGTTATACTACTGCAACACATTACCATGATAATTGCGTCTAAAATTGCATCATACTGTATTCCCGAGCCACCTCTATGTATCTATTCACGGAGGCAGCACCGCTTTTGAAAGGTCCTGTCACAAAAATCACACTTGCGCATTTACTGGCTGTAAACGGTGGAGTGTTGACAAGTGGCGGAACATGGTAGCGTTGCTCCAGGCCCTGCGGTCTTGCATCATCCATGAGGAAGGAGAGAAAAGGCGAAGGAAGAAAGAAAGAAGGAGAGAGGGAGAGAGCAAAAAAGAGAGAGAGAGAGAGAGAGGCAGAGTGGGGCTCCGAGCACCTTCCCCCGCAATGCCACAGCTGCCACAGAGAAGGCAAATCTCCTTTAGAGACGGCATGTGTGCTCTGTGCCCACTGCTGCATGGCTGGACAACTTCACAGCAACATTTCCCCCTTCTCTCAGCTCCTTCTAGCCAGAGCAGATCAGCTCTCAAACACATCCCCCATGTGCCAGGACCATTACTGCTGCAGCCACAGTGCCAACAAAGGAGGTGACAAAAAAGGGCCTGTGTGGATTTGTGTGTACATGCATGTATCTATCTGTTGGTCTATGTGTAAGTATGTTTGGAACGTGCAGCGTTGTCAATAGGAACCCAAGAAAAAAAAAAACAACTGTGCTAATAAAAAGAACTACCAAACTGGCTCAGTCTCAAGGCCGGCTCTGGAGTTTAATTAAACAAGGAATTAGGGGATTATATGGAGACTATCATTACAGGCCACTCGAGGAGTCTTCGCCGAACGTCTTTTTTGTCTCCCCCGAGCTCCAGCTCAATGATTCTCAACGGATTACATGCGGCCGCAGGACATGAGTCCGCATTCATTAAATCAATTCTTTCGTCTTCCCATCTTTTAATAAAGATTGATTTTTCCAACAGCCAGCCCGCACTCCAGCAAAAATACCCTTGAACATACAAAGTTGAATATGTACATATCCGGGAATATCCCTTTGTTGGTTTTCATGAGGATGCGGCACAGTGATTTGCCACTAATGCGCCATGACAACACTTGAGACCGGCACAGTGGTCTATAGATCACTTTCCAAAGTCACCTCAGCCTCCTGAGGGGGGAGGGATGTGCTGCCCTGCGTTTTTTTGGTTCTCTCCGACACCACATGATTCTGCATAAAGTTGATTTCGGATAGCTCAGATAGTCTATGCGTCTCCGTTGTTTGATTTTTTTTTACCTGGACTTATTTATGGACCTGTTTGTTCTGCAATATAAGTTTGCCCTTTACCTCCATACTTTGCCCTGCTGCTGTATCTCTAAATCCATGGCCAGAATATCTGTGTGTGTTCTGTGTTCATATGCAATGGGTTTAGCTCTCTCGAAGGGTGTCACAAACCTCAATTTCAGAAGCTCTGAGAAGTTTGGACAGCACGCCTGAGACTGAAGGTCAACAAGCCCCCCTGACAATGAGCAAAGGATTATGGTAATGAAACAGACGTTAGCACTGATAGAGCAGAGAGAGAGGGGCATGATACAGCCCCATCTCTGTCCCAGTGAGATCCTCTGATTGGGATGCTGGGTTTTTATCATGGGGCCAAGAGTTCCTGATAGTCTGGAATGGATTATGGTGCACAAGTAAAATGGCTAAAGCCTACTTTCCCTGCTGGGTTGTGAGGGGAGCCTGGGGTGACATACGTAGCTGCCCTGTTTGTGGATCACAGGAGTTGTGGGGTTTAATCTGGAGTTACACCAGATACCCCAGAATTTTATTACATTCTCACTTTTTGACATATGGGTGGGTCGCAAGAAGGCTATGGGGAGATTAGAAGTATAGGAGCATAAGCAGACCCACTGATACAGTAATCCACCTAGGGATCTTCATCTAGGGTTTACTTCTTTGCTAAACTGTCTAAATCACAGTCATAGTTGGTGGTTTTGGAGTTTCCTTGCTTGTGTACAGTCGTATCTTCGCAGGAGAAATGATGATTAATTATCACCTTCATTGGAATTAAATTCCTGAGGATGAGGAGGTCAAGCCACAAACACAGTTTCCTGTTTTAAGACAATAAGGTACATCCCGATTAATCCTCCACATAATGACTGCGCTGTAATTCCATTTGAAGGTTCTGGGGATATTGATAAAGTCCTCAAGCCGATGCCTGCTCACTTATCAAGCAATTAAAGCCTAATTATGTTCCATTCAGTCACTGCTATAGCAAGGATCTGTTTTCCTCCAGGGTACAATGTGATCTTTAGTTAAATATTGACGTTAGGCAAAATTGAATTTGGAATGAATCAGGTGCTAAACAGATGTCAGAGTTTCAACCCCCCCTTTCAAAGCAAACCCTTACGGACCAATAAAACTGTGGAGATAGATAAGCTAGCGCCAAAGACAGAATTGTTTTGTTGAAATGAGTACTCTCATTAATTAAGAACAGACCCCTTGTTCTCCAGTGGGATCACTTAGACTCCTAGCGATGCATGAATCATTTAATATGAAACTGTTCTGGTTAGAGCAGCACTACAATATAGCTTACTTCTACCAAATCCGAGAAAAAAATCCAGGTTTGGTGGTTCTTCAGCTTCCTTTAAAACCCCTTTTGATATTAGTTGAAACCACAGAAAGACCATTAACTTCTCTCATAACCAATATGACTTTTATTGTGCATAATATCTGAGTGCTATGTTAGTTGTACTCAGTAGATAAGCAAGGATATTGCATTTGGGAGCTGATTCTGTTTAATAATTTTTGTATCCCATAATTATGAAAGAAATACTTTTGCTAACTAGGATAAGATGGTAATGCTACCAAAGCTGAACACTTTAAACTGGCACCAGTTTATGTTCCCTTCGGATCATCTGCACATTCTGATGCAGGATGCACTTCAGTTTCAGAAACATCAATCAAAGATTATGATGGTCATTAAAAGCTTCTCCACATGTTAGCTAAAGAAAAACAATAAGTCCACTGAGCTAGTCCACTGTCTTTGCTCAGGCACCGACATACATTCAGCTCCAACTCTAGACAGATGGGATATCCATCACCTCTCTAAAACTCCTCTTTCCAGTCCACCCCACCCCATTGTCTGTTTTGTGTATTTTTTTTTCTCTCCCTCCTTCACTTCATTTCTCTTGGGATGTTTTCAGCTGAGACCTTAAGTAAAGTGTGAGGTAATACAGCCTTGATCTACTCTGCCTTTCAGTCGGACAGTCCATAAAAGACGCAAGCAGAAGAAGTTTGGTCTCCATAGATTTACATTTACATTTACGGCATTTAGCTGACGCTCTTATCCAGAGCGACGTACATCAGTGCTTAAGAATTCC
>JBBPDH010000130.1:7988074-8003859 GCA_037974565.1 Clupeocharax schoutedeni
AGGTAAGGTACAGAAATGGGCAGGGCTAATGTTAACTGTTAAGACAAGAGAAAGATGTGGAAGAGGATTAGAAGAACAAGGAGATGTGGGTTGGAACCATGTAAGCAAGGTCAAGCAAGTCTGGTACCATGGCCTTCAGTGGAAAGGTTGATATCATCAGGTACTGTCATCAAGAATGAGTTGACGTCATTTGGCTGAGAGGTTACAAAAGAGACCTGGTGTTGTTTTACCACAGAGGAAGTTGAGATAAAGTGAAGACAACACTTGCAAGAGTAGCAGAATCATGAAAGTTTTCAGGGCTGTTGTTGCGGGCACACCAAATGTGGGACAAAAGACCATCGAAGTTCAGTAGTGATGCTGGATAATGGCTAGGACTGGGTCCAGAGGAGTCCTCAATGGATGGAATGACAGGGATGGTGACAGACCTAAAGGAACTGCGAAGACAGGGTGATTATCAAGAGGATGCTAGAGACCCATAAGGAGTTTTACGCAGTGTCCTCCCAATCTTCAGTTCCTGGATTTCTCCATTAACTTCAGTCACATTTGTTCCTAAGCATTGATCAGCTTTCAGTAGAAAGCTCTAGTTATTTCTTAAAACTGTACATGTGTGTGATTTTTAAAGTAAGGAAATTCTCCCTCAACCATTGACAGGTTTTTGGAAAAAATATTCAGATCTACATTGCTAGTATCCAACTTGTATACTTAGTTAATGCTGTTGAACAATGTAGACCACATTGGGCGAGAGAAGGCTAGCTAAGGGTAGCTGGTTCCAGTGTTATTTTTTTCTAGATTCCTAGACTGCTAACATTTCTTACAAAAAACACAGTAGACCAGTTTGAACCACACACTGACATACCCATGTCCGTAAATAAAGGACAACTTGAAAACGTTCAACATACACAGGCACATCTGGAGCTGCTGTGGTCCCATGCAGTGAAGCAACAAGAGAAAGACACACCATTCCTGTAAGTTACTACCATTGGTGACAAACATTTGGCAAAGTAAGCTGAAGAATGACTATTGTTCTGTCTGACAATAAGTTTGCAAACTGGACATATGATACCAACTCAGAAGTTATGAATCTTCAAACTTCGGTAATAAAAACGGAAAGCTGATTTTACTTTTACTTTTACTTCACTTAAGAGATTACCGTTGCACATTTGCTGTGGTCAGGTCTCAAATAAAGTATTTAAGCGCTTTTTAAATGGTATTTAGAAGCTGTAAAAATTACACAGTAGTTTTTTTGTTCTTTTTTTTTTTTTTACAAATAACGCCTGAAGCAAAACCTTGTTAAAATCGAACCTTGTTAAAATCATTAATAACTGTCCTTAGACTGAAATTCATGTGAATTTAACATCATTACATACTACACACCTCTGGTTGCACAGTACATAAAAAGTTCCAACTAAATTTATTCCAGTTGATTGAGCAAAGTGCTGCTGCATGCACAACATGGTTCATGAACAACAAGGCAACTAATCATGATAAAGCCATCTGTGTCATGCCTCACTTAACAAGGACAATCACACTTATCAGCTGGGCAGGAAGACTGGAGAGACAGAGGAAGTGGAGGAAAATGTTTTCATTTATTCTGCTACTGAGTAAAGCTTCCCATGGAGAAAGATACTGACTCACCCGCTTGGGTCAGTGCACTTTACTTCTGACCAAATTGGTGCAAAACAGGCAATAGCATTAATTTGTGCAAAAGGTTACTATAAATGCATCAAATTTATCATGAAAAATTTTATTTCTCGCTTTTGTCTCTAACTAATCGATGTTCTGGTAAGGCATATTACACCACTAATGTTAAAACATCTGTAAATGTGCCTATTCGCCTCATAGAGTGGTGCCAGATTAGTCACTGGAGTGAGATATCCATGTTTAACAATTCTATAACTCCCTTTTAGATTATTTATTGAAGGTTAAGGCATTTTAGGTTTCTTTCTATTTTTAAAGGCAGGAACCTTTAAAATGTATATATTGGTGTGGAAATAGGAGTGAAATGTTAACTGGTAATTGCAGAAACTGCTAAGGAACTGAATATCTTATTGCAGTTGTATAATGGTGGTCTTCAGATCACCGCTACTGAGTAAATGGATTACTCAAGCTACAGAAATCCTTGGCTATTTAGATGCCTTGGTTTCAGTTCTCTGGCTGAAAGAGTCAAAAACTCATCTCTGGAGTCCATTTACATGTGAATAAACACTACTACCCTGCTGCCCTCCTAAGTTACACCCCCACCATTGTTAAACCATCATTCTTTATAGTATAACAAATCTAGTGTGCTTATTTGAATTAGAAAGTTACTTAAGCTTCTTTATCCTACTTTATAACATCCTACAGCCTGTTATGAGTATATAGTCCATCTCCAAAAAAAAATTGGAAGGCAGCAGAACGACAGGGTGTTTCCTTTCTATGGTGCTGCTCTCTATTTCCCTTCTATTTAATTCTGTGGTTTGCCTGAAGCAAAAAGACCTGGCCAAGGACAATATGAGTGGGAAGATATTACAGATTCATAAAGGAGGCTCATCACAGCCACACAGTCTAGACGTTTGGAGGCTGTTAAATGAAGATAATTCTAAAAGTAGGATGCAGAGGGAATAATTAGGCTGTCTCAAATCCCACACAATCTTTCGCCTCTTTCTGCACTCTGCTCATTCTCCAGCCTACAATTAAATATGGAAGTGGAACATTTAATTTGTCCCCCATTGAATCAAACACCTCTGGTGGGTAATTTTCCCCTGAGAATTTCACAAAAGACTTGATCATTATTTCACTCTTTAGCACACGAGGTGCTCTAGTTTTTGATGATTGCCTCATTCACATTAATGTCTTCATCTTGCCTGAAAACCTTCTTTACAATTAGACGTCTTGTCTGTTAATTCATATACATTGGTGACACTGGAACCAGCTATGCGTGACAGTAGTGCATGTCATATATAGATAAACAGACAGACAGACAGACAGACAGACAGACAGACAGAGATAGATCTCTATCTACATATCAAAAAGGTATTATTTCAAGATTCTGTGTAAATAGTTTTAGTAAAAGAAATCATCAATTTGGGATAAAAACAAGTTGAGAAAAGCAGTAATTACTTTGAGCTGTTATGTGGAAATTGTGACATACTGCTTTAAAGAGACAAAAAATATATTATATTGTAAAATATATATTATATATTAAATTGTAAAAGTGACCTAAACAGACAAATAGGGCCAACATTTTAATACCTTCTATGATTCCATTGTGAATAGGTCCACACATTTTTGAAAATCTCTAGTTTCCTTTGACAACATGTAATGTATTTCATATGGAGTATTTTCAAAGTATCTCTGTAGTTTTCATTTGACATTTATTTAGACTTTATATTTTATCATGTTCTTGTCTCTGTGTCTATTCACTTGTAACATATGGACTTTCTTCCCGGGATCAACAGAAAATGACCAAATAACATAGACGAAAGGCACAAGCCTCAAAACAAATAGAATGAACAAGTGCTAGGAAGTGAACACAATGCCAGTAGCCAGCAGGGTACTTGTGCCTCGGTGGGAAGGGCATACAGTCCTAATCCCTTTTCACACATTCTGCTGTTGGCCGAGCGGATGCATACCAATCTCTGGCTAGATAAGATTGGGCCTCATTGAGAGCACCCCAAGCACCGAGCCTTCCTCTCACTGTGGAAGACTCCATACAGGGCTATCAGCGGCCAGCCATATCAGCACAGGAAGCACCCAGCCCAGGCTGAGAGAAAGCTCTGCTTCCCTTCCATCAGCTCCCTGGACCTGCATGGCACTGATGACAAACTGCGTCGGTGGACAAGAGAGGGGACACACACCTCTTCTTTAGATCAGGTCAATGTGGGTGGGATAAGAGAGAAGAAAGAGAGGGAGTAATAGCTCTGCAGGCGCCAGATTAATTTATTTTGCAAACTGGAGGTGTAAGAAACCCACAGTAAAGTCATACCCTAGTTTTTACAAGTCATAAGGCCTGCTGTAATTGTTTGAGCCAGGAATAGTAAACCTGCTTGCATATTGTTGTTGTTATTGAATGGGTTGCCTGTTGTGTGTTAATGGCATGAGTATCCATATAATGCTGTTTCAGTCTAGTCAGTCTGCAGGAATTCAGTCCGAAATGTATGATTAAAATCCATACGCTAAAATGTCTTAACAAAAAAAAATCACCAGATTAAAAGAAATACAGCAAACCCCCAGTTTTATGCAGATCAGGAGTCATGCATCCAGTCACATGCGGATTTTTTTTTGAGAACCGGGGGACTCAGGGCAGGCTGTAAATGACCTGGAAGCCCTTTTGTAGAAATCCTCCCTGTGCTCAAAGCACGATTTCATCGCAATGCAAGCACTCAGACCCTCAAACTCCACAGTTGGACTGATCTCCAGGAAACCTTTCCAAGGAGACCTCGTTCAAAAGAGGCATATACGGATTTACCTTTAAATTTTCGTTAAAATGAAATTAAACTATTTTTAGGTTTACACTATAAAAATGGGCATTTTTAGGCATTTATTTTTTACCAAAACACTATATGACTATACACGAGTGCTCTTGGAATGTGAATAGCTGTAATTAATTAACCATGGCAGTGTACAAACAGGGCTGTCGCATATTGTTCTAAGATAAAGTAAAAGCTATGGAAGCTATCCAGCTATTTGTAATGATTCAATGTTTAAAATAATTAGGTCCAAAACTGAGATAGTGGGAAGATTTTGTTGAGATCTTGTCTCTCATCCAAACCAAGCCTTCTGCTGTAGGCAAGCAAGTAATAAATAAATAAAAGTGTTAAGAAATAGGGCATCAATTAACTTCCTTTACGGTAAGTAGTGTAAAACTATTGACATATTTCCGTATGGAACAATGGCAAGCAACCTCATGCCATGTGCTTATTCTTTGACCCTAATATTTGCAGACAGATCAAATTGATGTTTACTCTACCTCCAAAAGTGGCGCCCTTGTCCAAAGTGACTCACTGGGCAGCCTTGAGTGAGCAGACAGGGTTTCTGTGGAGACGGTGGGTAGAGAGGCCTCCTCCGCTAACCACAGTACTGACGATGAGTCACTAAACAAAGCCAGTAAACAGGAAAAGAACCCACATACAGTCAAGGCCTTTTGACCCTCAGGGTCAGATGAAAATGAGCCTCAACAAGCAGAGGAGACAGACCGTTGAGCAAGTTGGTACTAAAACAACAAAAGAAGAGCTGATTCAACAAAGTGGGCGAACTCGCTTATTTCCGAAGAGCAGGGTCCACTGAATCTGAAATCATCCATCATCATTTTGTCTTGAGAGCTAATCAGAGCAAAAATGTTACCTCTACATACACCTAAGGCGAGTCAAAGGGTGTGCAGATGAAAGGCAACAGATGTACTGGATGTTTTTTCAAGGAAATGTACAGGTTGCAGGTGTGCAGTTACTGACTGTGGCACATATGGTCTCTATAGTGCTCCCTTACATTCATGAATGGTAAGGGAGCACTATAGAACCACCGCTGGCCAGATATCACTTAGACCTTGAGTAGTAGGGCTTGTGGATGTTGTGATGGTATGAGTGTTTCAGAGTTGCTGGGGTTTTAAAATGCCTCACTGCTGGGCTGAGAATAGTTCGCCACCCAGAAACATCCAGCCAACAGTGGCTCTGTGGTCAGAAACTGACCACTGATGAAGGGCCAGAGGACACCCAGCTCAAATTGTCACTGGAAAAGGATTCAAACTGCCAATTCTTCAAAGCTTACCAAAATGGCCAAACAGTGTACACAGTGTTCAAAATCCCTCTGGCAGATTCACTCTCACCAGTGTGACATGCCACTACCATCATAGTGTCACTTCTGAGCTGAGAACCCAAATATTATCTGATCAGCCCTGGTCCTGTAATTAACTGGGTAGAAACAGATGTGCTACACTCACTAACCTCAAACCTACATTGTTTTGTTGCTTTTTAACTTAAAATGGGTACACATCCTTTGCTGGGAACAAATTTAAATATTGCATTTTCTTCCCCTTTTGTGTACAAACTCTAATATATAAAGGGTGAACTTTTGCACAGGCCACATATTATTTACTATTTTATAGTACAGTGTGTAGGACAGTGTGTAGTGCAGTCGCTTCACGGCAAGATGGTCCTACATGTGATTTCCAGACAGGGTAGACAAGGGTTTTCGTGTTCTGAATGTGGGTTTCTGCTGGGATTTCCCACAGTGCAGATGCTAATTTTGACTCGCTGGACTAGTCCAGAGTGTCTCTGCCTTTCAACCTGTGACCGCTGGGTAAAGATTCCTGGCTGACTAGGAGGGTGCAGATTTTTGCAAGGAACTGAATAGGATTGGTGTCTCCTATACAATGTCTAGTAAACATGAGAATATGTTTCGGTTATTTTGTGTTTCTGTTATTTTGTACACTTGGCATACATGCAACACTCTCTGGTCTAATAAAAAGCATCAAAAAGTTACATTTCTTACAGATATTTGGGTGGTTCAAGACTAATTTTAAATGGACTAATAAAGGATCAGAAAATTCGATCAGCCAGTACCTCACACCCCAGCTTAGTTCTAAGGCTGATTGATTATTTGTTGGTGCCAAGTCTCAAGCTGGTGGTGATCATTTACACCATGGACAAGAATTGCTACAGCTTGCATACAACATCAACAACAGTGCCACAGACATTAAAGTGTTTGCATCAACAATCAGAATCCTAAAAATGCATTGTTAGTGTGCGCAGCAGAACGCTATCCAATCAGAATCCTTTCTCTTTGGCACCTAGGAGGATATAACCAAGTGAGGCCTACCATTGGTTGGGCCTTTACACTCTCGCCTATGGTGTCAGATTATCTAGCAATATAATTCAGAAGTGGGAGTGGTTTCAGTCAGTCACACTTTGATTCATAGCGGGTGGGAGGGGTTAATCACTCCAGCCCTTTTTGAAAGTCAATAACTGTAACAGCCTTAACAGTGGACCTCCATTAGATGGTAAACTGCAGCAGTTTTTTGACAGGACTCTTTACTGAAGGAATCAATCAATTAGGGCTGTAAAGCGATTAATTAAAATGAACTAGTTCATTGCAAATCTGGTCTGCTACAAGCTTTAGATACTTGCATTCAACATAGAATTGAAAGGTAGCATGTAATTTGCATTATCATTGATTTGTTTGTTTTGCATTATTTGACTGTTGTTAGACATAAACCGAAGACATGGCTCTTCAAAAAAAGTATACAATGCGGCAAAATAGCAATTACACAAGATCCTCAAGATGTTAGTAACACTGAACCCCATAACAGCAACATGAGGACAATACAGTTCAAAACCCAATATAATAAACTACAAAGGGCAAGGGCATAGAACCTTCTGTCTGAAAGTAATGTAGTAAGTCACAGTGGGTATCCAGTCAATTGATTAATTTTCCTCCCTTCAGTTTCACCGTTTACTACTATAAAAACCTTAAATATAAAAGTGAGTCACATTGTACTGTACCTTATTCATATATAGCCATCTTACCAAAAGATTCTTTTGGAAACTTACACAGATCCTTTAGGAAATTCAAACACCTTCCAGAGGTAACGCCTGCAACAGTGAATGAAATTTCTTGCACTGACCTCATAATGAAAATATAACACAGAGCGATGTAAAGTATTAGCTATGTATTGTTTTAAAAATTGCACAGTAGCTTCTTGGAGAGCTCTCTGTTAAAAACAAGAATAGAGTATGCTTGGCTGAGGGGGACTGGGACAATGTACGTATTATTCATAGCCTGCTGTTCTTGATGCTGGCAGGCTTGCAGCATCTGGCACAATGTGTGCTTGTTATAGAGGTTCCTCTCTCTGTTCTGCGCCATTCATATTATATAATGCAGTCTGTTCCTTACTGAGGGAACTACTTTAACAGCAGACTTTACTCTGTCTTGTGTGTTGCTGGTCGGGCTTTTTCGTGTATGTATAAGAGTGTGTACGCATTTGTTTGTTTATAGACTAGAAATGTCCTGACTTTGTACACTCAAGCCAATAGTATCAGGTCCCTTAGATGTTGTAAGTTACAAAGAGGAGTTGCCACATTTTAGACTCATTTTTCACTTGTTGTCAGATCTACAGAAGGGCAACACCTGGAACTATTGCCCTATTCCTCAGCATGGGCAATGTGGCAGAGTGGTGGAGTGTGTCGAATTGACACCTACATGAACATTGCCCAGATCATCCCACTCCATCCACTGGCTTGTCTTCTTCCAATAGTGCCTCCTGGTGCAACCACCTTTCTAGGTTAACAGCTCATGCATATCTTGTGGTCCTTCCTCTGTTGCTTCCATAGCTATCTGACCAGCATATGTCAAAAACAGAATCAAATTTTCAGCAGCTCATGATACATTAGTCCTTTTGTCATTTGGACTAGATGGTACAGCCTACCTTGTCCTTGCAAATCAATGGACGACAGGCAAGCCTTTGGTACCCAACACCCTGTCGCCAGATTATAGCTTGGGCCACTGTTGGTAGGTACTGATCTCTGCTGAATGGGAGTGCACCACAAGCCGTATCAATTCACAGATGATACATGACCAATCATTTGGTTATAACAATCAAGCTCTTGCCAAAACCACTCAAGTCTTTACACATGTCCACTTATCCTTCACCCAACAAGTTGACTATGAGAACCGACTGTTCAGCTACTGTCTAACACAATAAATGGTCGTTTTTCCAGAATGATCATTAATACTATTGCATTCAAATACATAGACTTCAATATGGAGTTGGTCCCCCCCTAACAGCTTCCACTCTTCTTGGAAGGATTTCTACAAGATTTTGGGGTCTTAGTTCCAGTTCATCCCAAAGGTGCCAGATGGGGTTGAGGTCAGGGCTCTGTGTGGGCAAGTTCTTCCTGACTGAACTCATCCAGCCATGTCTTTATGGAGTTTGTTTTGTGCTCTGGGACACAGTCATGCTGGAATAGAAAAGGTTCTTCCCCACAAAGTCCACAAAGTTGGAAGCATGGCATGTCTTGGCCTGCTGAAGCATTAAGATTGTCCTTCACTGGAAGAAAGGGACACAGCCCAAACCCTGTAAAACAGGTTTGGCCCAGTGAACTTTTGTCCATACAGTGAATATCTCAGACCTGTATTGCAATCAACATAATTTGTGGTCCTAACATTTTGACTTAACGGTATATACACTGGACAGATAATGCCACATCCTGCAACCCCCCCCCCCAAAAAAAAGGCCCAAAAAATGTCAGATATGTATGCTAAGGCACTTGGACCCCTGGCTTTCCACAGTGATCCTTTAAGTACATGCTTATATAATGTTTCAGTCTATTCTTTTGTGCTGTGCCTGATGTGTTTACCCTTCCTGTCGCTTTAGATACACCCACATTGGCCCTGTTTCCAACACCATACACCAGTTTTGATAAACGGCCCCGTGGGGTAGCTTGATAAGACTTGATTCCATGAGAAAATCTGAACACAACAAAAAATAGAGGTAGGTGTGTAGATTACGCTTTCTTCTTTAAGTTGTCTAAAAGAGTGAAAACGCCAAAAGTTTGTCGCCATCTATGCATGCATGCACACAGTCAGCAACATCTAGCAACACACACACACACACACACACACACTTTTTGCTCAGTTTGCCTGAGGGAGGGTCATCTGTGAGGCTGCCTGATCGAGCTAATGGACAAATAACAGGCCTCCGATGTGAATAAGAACCAGTTGTTCTCAGTAATATAGATGGATATCTTTCTCCTCCAAATTTCTGATAATTGGTTGAGAATGGGTGACATGGTGTGTGTCACACAGGGTGGTTGGTCTAGCCTGCAGTCAAATTGTGGTTGGTGGCCTTCTAAGGAAACAAAACATTTGACTTAATTGAAAAATGTCTACGATACGTTTAGACATTTGCGATTCATGATCGCCTCGTATATCAGATGCGTGAAATCATGGGACAGCTACTAAATTTGACGCATTGTGGTTACTAGAAAATTCATAAAACTAAATCCCTTGCTTTTTTCTTTTTTTTTTTGACATGGCTCTTTTTGCAACATGTATTTACTTTTTTCTTTTTAAAGTGTCCTAGACACCCGTAAGCCCTTTCCATGAACCAGACATAAATTACAGACAGCCAAACACAGCTGAAAGCATGGTTCTGTATTAGCGCCTACGTCTGTCTGCTAACCGTCTGATAAATGTTTAAATAATGTGCCGGACTATGCTCTATTTACAGAATGTAGCATTTGGTAAACATTAAAAGAGGCTTTTGTTTGGAATCCAAACAGTCATTACCAAGCCATCGTGGCCACATGCTCATGAGAGATTAGGGGATTTGTTTAGGAGTGCGCAGGCTATTCTTAAGGGAGCAGCTACTCCAACAACTGAACAGTGTTTTGAATGGCAATTGTGGTTCTACTGTTTCATCCGTGCACAAAACCCACGCACTGTTTGTTTTAATGGTTGCTGTAGCGACGGTGCCATCCATCACTGACTGAACTCAACAGACCAAGACGTAATGATAGAAGATTGTTTAAACCGTTCATCTTTCGTCTTCCGCAGAAGAGCAGTATTATTCACCGTCTCACTTTTAGCACACGGATTGGCTGCTACATATTGGTCTTTTTCCAGGCATGACCATGGCATTAGTGTGGCTATTCTAGCTTCTGTTCATAGTCAAGGTAGTCAACATAAAAAGAGTAAAGTGGAAAAAAAGTGTTATTTGGCAGGAACCATTTAAAAGCCAAGCTATATCAGTGCTGCTCGACTTAATGAGCTCTTACCTTATCTAAGGTGATTACCATTAGTACACCATTCAAAAGCTCTGTCGTTTTTCCAGTAATGTGTTGTGTACAAGCCAGTATTACACTCCAAATGTGTTTTACAATTTAATATTGTTTTCTGTCTTGAACTGTTTGTATCCATTGTACTGTATGAAGCTCCTTATTGTAAGGCTACTGTAGTATTGTCACATTTACTGTAAAACTACTCACCAAAAGTATTTTAAGGACTGATTTGAAAGGTTTTCAGTATTCCATTATTTAAGTACTAGAGTGAACCAACATTTAGACTTTACATTTGTTAATATTGTGAGTATGTGATTACCACAACAATGATAATGTTAATTTCATACAGTCTCAAGATTCAGTTTCTATGGGATTTGCTGTGTTATGGCAAGTTCACAATGGTCTACATTCTTCCCAGCTAAGCTAGACAGCTGTACAAAGTTTAGTACTGTACAGGTGTCTATTTTAAACACTGAGGTAAGACATTTTTTATTTGTATATTGGAGTTTTGCAGTAAGTAAATATACTGCAAAGTATATCCTATATCCTACATCTTAAATTCTCACTGTTGGTAATTAGATTATCCTGTTAGCCCATTCATTTTTGAAAGAAAGGCTGTTTGAATTTTATATATTTTTTAAAAAAAAAAATCTATTCTATTTCTTAGAATTTTGGACTCCATTACAAAGTATTTATGATGCTGTTTAACTGTGCGTTAAAATGTTAGCTCTTTGATGTCCAGAAAAGGGGATAGTGCTGATTACAGTGTTATACTACTGTCTTGTATAGATACAGTTTTGTACCACATTAACATAACAGGTCATTTTTATAAACTAACCTTACAGCACTAGATCATTTTAATGATTTTAATTACAGTCACTTAAATCACTGTAAATTAGTGGAATATGTTTCAGTGTCATATGAATGAATGAACAATGTTTTGCTATATAATTGTATGAACACACTTTCATATTTAAATAAGGTTTTAAAGGACTTGTGTCTTACTGCCACCTGTGCCCCCCACGCACCTCTCCTCAGCTCAGCACTAAAATACAATACATCCTTCTGATCATTTTATGGCTTTGTGGCTCCAGTCAGTCTCAGGCAGAAACAGTATTTGTGAAAGGTTACAAGAGGCATTGATTTCCGTGCTGTACAGGATATTTTCACACATTATCTTTTTCATTACATATGGGCCTAGCATGAAGCCCTGTGGCACACCATGCTATGCTGCATAAACATTAACTTGTGCATTCGCTTGTGTATTAAATCAATGCAGAAAAGACATTGTTTATGACAACGCTTATGGTTTAAGACATGGATATGACTTGGCACACTGCAGAGGCTCACTAAAGTAGTGTGTCGGAAGCTGAGGGTTATCATGAAGGCTTGTTCTCAGTGACTTGCAGAACCAGCTTTGTGGGATGTGTCATCTTTTCTCCTGTCACCGTGGGTGAGGTTTGATGCGTGGCTCGACTCTTATTGCAAAAACGATTTACATAGTAGATTAGTTGTTTATATGATGTACATTATAGTGACAGTGAATTTATGTGAAAATCAATATTTATGCTTTTGTTACATGATTGCATGGTTTATTAAAGAAGGTAATTACAGAAATATGATTAACTGTAATCAGTGCTTATTTAGTTAGTAGTAAAATTCATATTCTTTTCGATTTATATAAGGTGCACCAACAGTAAACTCTTAAACATAACTCACATAATTCAGTTCTGAACTTTATTCAATGAATGCATAGTAATCTGCTTAGTGCATAGTGCATAGTGCTGCTTATGTGTTTTCCATCACCCTCTGTGTGCACCTACTCATAAGAGGTATGCAACACCAACCAGGCCAACTTATTGTGTAACAAGCTGGCACTGCACTAACCTCTGTTCTGTGTATGCATGTGTATCGCATGCATAATCTACCCTATTGTCCAATAGCATGTCTGTGTTTGGATGGGGGGAGGGGGGGACTTTTGTCTGTATTCCTTCTCCAGATGGGATTTTGTAAGTGAGATCAGTCTTAAGCCTAATCTCCTTTGATGTGCAACTTGTGTTTGTGTTACAAAAAAAAAGAAGAAGAAAAAAGAGAAAAAGAGAAGGTTCAAACTGGAAAGTCAGGCTTCATGAAAGAAGAAAAAATGTGTGACTGCAAGGATCTGATGAGAGACGCACAAGGCATACCTTTCCCGTGTTCGGAGCACTAAATTTACTTTTCCAACTACAAAATGTATTAGCATTGTTCATACATGTGTCATGCAGATTGTTCAGTGTCTTTTTAATGTTCATATCACACTGCATTTGCTCTGTCAAAGTGAAGATTCAAACTTATCTAACACTGGCATAAAAAAAGAACCCAAAATATTTTCAATATATATATATATATACAGATATATACATATATATATATATATATATATGGCTTTTTTCTTCAGCCTCATACCATTATCGTCCCCAATTAACTGATTAGTGTCACAAAAAAATGGGAAACCAGCCTCTTTTGAAGTCATTAAAATGAGTCACAAGACCAACCGTCAGTTACAAGGCAAGTCAGAAACAAATCTCCATTCATACAATATAGTGTTTATTCAGTATTAAAATATGCATGGCCTCTCTGTGCAAGAGGTGCCACTCACAACCTTACAACCATTTTTAAACATATGAAGCAAATGATTAGCATCAAGTTCTGATTTTTAACGCTAGCAACAAGAGAGCTCTTATCTGTCTTTGTAATTGCATTGTTGTGTCGGTCAAATTTTGGTCTGTAACAAATATTTAGCTTTTTCCTCGTAAATAAGGCCATATGAGCAAACAGCTACTATTCAGATTGTCTAAAAACAAGTTGCTTAAAGAATTAAAAGCAGTATTATTAAGTTGTTTTAGAATAGCCCACCCGCTATCTGCTTGGCAGAAGCCAACATGGCTATAAAGTCACTTTTAGCCTCATAAGGTTAAAAAAGCAATTTATGAAGTCTGCTTTAAAGGCTGGATTTTGGCTTAGCAAAGCAGGAGCCAACTGTGCACGCGCGCACGTGTGTGTGTGTGTGTGTGAAGGCTTATAAACACAGGCTGTCTCCCATTACGTTCAGCAGGTCTATTCTGGCCTCTCCCCTCTTCCACCCTGTCCATGTTCTTTCTGCCTCTGTGTGGAAGTCTGTAGGCCGAGGTTAAGAGGGCACATTCCAGGAACCTTCGGCGTTGCGCCTCAGGGTGTGCACATGTGTGTGTGAAGCAGTTCTTGCATCCGTGACAGTGTTTACGTGGATGTTCTATGTTTTTTATCATAGAAGGTAAAAGGTTTGCACCACCGTTAGATGGCTCAATCTTAGATATGACCAATTTCAATGTACAATTATTAGATGATTGTTAAATTTGGCACATATGTAGTTTTTTGATTATTCTTGCTTTGTAAGAGTTTGTTATCTTTAGATTCAGATCTTAAGTCAGACTCTTATTTAAGCCCATGGCTGTATAGTGCAAGCACAACATTCTGAGAGGTGTGTGCGCGGCACAATGTATTTCTTTTTTTCACACACACACACACACACACACACACACACACACACACACACACACACACACACACTTTTACTCTTTACTCGCTTACTATATGTGATGAGTTGTGTTGGAAAAAAACATCTTGAACCTAAGACTAAGATCATTTCAGAAAAATAAGCATTTATTTAATATAAAATGTCTACTTTAGTGGAATAATTATGTAACACTCTCAGAGCAGCCTCATAATGAGATTAAGATGCTTTCCCAGTGCTGAAGGTTTTGAATACGTGGCAGCCAGTGTTGGAGTGTGTGAATGTATGTTCTTGCATGTGCTTGTGTGCAAGTGTGTTGGCAAGTGCATGTGCAGTGAACAGCATTCCTGCAGTGTTGCAAGGCAGTAATAGAGAAAGGCAGCTGCACACATACACAAACACACACACACACACACACACACAACAGCAGAGCTGAGTGCACAGTCATAATAAGCGTGTCTCCTTATTTTCTGGCTCATACAGTGAGTGCTACAAAAGCACCTGCCAAAGTGGGACTGAGGTTACAGTTCTGCTTCAAATCTATTATCTTGGCATTAAAAAGTGCATTAAGGGGAAATTCCTCTGGTTTCAAATGTGCATAATTTACATAATTAAATTGTCAACATGTGGATAGTCATTTGAAGTGCTTTGAAATTAAATTAGTTGTTCTGGGGAAGCCCATCAGAATTGTTCACAGCAGTGAACCAGGAACCAGGCATTCTAAGTGCTTAATGTCTTTTGAAACAGTTCCAAATGGAGTTCCATTACGTTAAAGGCAAAAGAAAAGTTTAACCTAAAACTTCCATTCATGGAGGAGATGTACATGCAAGAGACAAAATTGTTCTTTAAAAAAAATACTTATGATTTATCATTATTTGATCATTTTCAGTGTCACATATAAAACCAGTTGCACCTGATCTTAACTAAGATGGTCTTAACTGCTAACTAAAACCAGAGTTGGTTGCAACTAAAACTTTTAAAAAAATCTTTTTTTCCAGAGAGGACCTCCATTGCAACAGCTAAGCTGTTTTGAAACATAACAATCAAACATAAACATTCAATGTTTTGACCAAAGGTCTGTCATCCACGATGTAGATATGAATGCTGACACTAACGTAGATGTAGACCAACATAGCTAACAGGCTTGCTAACATTTGCTAGTAAGGTATCTGACTTACTTATATACCAAAATGAATAGGACCAGATATGTAGAGCAGTGGTCCCCAAACCCCGGGCCGCAGACCGGTACTGGGCCATGGGTCATGTGGTACCGGTCCACGGGCTGCACAGAAAAAAAAAACTGTGGATGTTACCAGTGTTATGTTGTTGACTATGTTTACATTTATTATTATATTTTAAAAATGCCCCATTATTATATTTTTAAAATATCCCCATTTATATGCGTAGCATTTATTTGTATAAATACGTATACGTATATTTATCTGCCACTCCTTAAAGGCCGGGTCGTGAACATAGTTTCTGATATTAAACCGGTCCGTGAC
>JBBPDH010000130.1:8025857-8036799 GCA_037974565.1 Clupeocharax schoutedeni
TAAAAAAGCTTTAAAATGCAATTTTCATTAAAAAAAAGTGAATTATCCTCATTGAAACATGATCTGTGAGAGGTAAACACCAAATATTGATTTAAATGGTTAGTAATGGACTTAATAATGAAGTATTACCAGTGTTTATTGCAATTTTTTGGTTTCTGAAACTTTTGGATAATTAAACATGCCCCGAGTCAAATGGACCCGGGAACATTATTGGTGTTCCTGAGAAGCGAACATAACAGGAGGCTTAAAGGCCCGTCCAGGCACTTTTAGAAATCTAGCTTATGTTTTCTGAGTTAAACATTTTTTCACCCTGTCCTGTACATCAACATGCCAGTTCCTGATGTTGCTCTTCAAAGTCCTCGACAAACTTAAAGTAACTGAATCTTTTCTTAAGGTTGCATAGAGCAGCTCCCAGCCGTCCTCACACCGCTAGATGGTAGTAAGAGTAGTTCAGCTGGAACCTGCTGTTGCTAGGCAGTCTTGCATTACATGCTCTTACCGCCACATCAAACCTCGGTGGTCTCCTCCACTTCTTAGGCAATAGCCTACTGTCTTTTCCTGCATGCTTGAAGGACTTCTTTTTTCCCCCAAAATATAATAGTGACCTACTTGTAGAAATCACTATCAGATGCAGAGAAGACTAATCTGTAGAAACTCCCACTGTAGAAACTACAGATTGCCCTTCCATTATTGCATACTGTTGCAATATGGCAATGATTATACTGCAGCCGTTTATATGATCCACAAACAGCATCTAATCTGGTTTCATTAATGAAAAAGAACTTCTTTCATTTGTTTTCTCGAAGTTGTTGTTTACAAATGAAATTATACACAGAGATAGTTGCCTGTGGAGCCACTGGCAGGGCGATAGGGTGCAACCCTTGAGGCCTCACCCCACTCTGGTCGGCCAAATTATTGTCCATCGCCCCTTAGATCTCAACTAGAGCACGAGAATGACCACAGGTTATACAGACTGCAACAGTGCTTCAGATATTAGAGCTCACCATGTGGTGTACAGTGTGTGTGTGAGAGAGAAGGAATATTATCAGATAATATTAAACTGTGTTATACAGAAAGCCATGCATTTTCACAAAGAATGTAGGAACAAAACATTACTTTGTCAAAAAAATAAATTAAATGTGTTGTTGCGTTACAGCAACAGCAGTAAAGGTTTTGAAGGAAAGTTGAAAGAAAGTGCGCACTCTAAAACCATCTTATGAAGATACATTCAAATCCATCACCTAAATGTGGTGACACTTTTTGTACCACCACTGCAAACTTTAAGATGCTGAGACCAAATGATGGGTGGCAGTGTGGTGCCCCTTAGACATGGTCAGCACATGGTAAGTAAATAGTTAAGTGAAATTGTGTGAGCTTTGAGTTATTTTCATCAGCCTTACACAGGAAACATGCACTTGAAAGATTTTTTAAGAGCTCTTCATTTTACTAACAGTGCAGAGGCCTTCATTTTGAGTCCTTCGTTTGGTTTGGCTTTGACCACACACAGTTACCTCATCACACACCCAGAAACCTCTTAATGGACTATGATGCTGAAAACGCCCTCGTTCTCTCCCTCCCCCAACGGCTTCCCTCCATCACACTCTCTGTCTTTCTGCCTCTGCTGTCTTAGCTGCACGTACCAAGCAGACGGCTCTTTGTTGAAGCTTTACAATAGACCCGGGGTTTGTGCGGCCGTCACACACACACACACACACTTCACATGAGCTATCTTGGTCCCGTTTAATGCTGCAATATCACTCAAACTGAGTACAAACACGTCATTTAAAAACCCACGGAGCACACAGGAGCGCTGCATTCCTATGTTTTGATAAGCACATTATCAAAACCAGTCTGGTGCCAGATATCTGTCACCTTTTCACATTTTTACTCTAAAATATTCTCATGAACTTAATCAGGGACGCTCTTCTGATCAAGTGTGTTTCATAAGTGAAGTGAAAGCCTGTCTAAATCTTACACCTAAGTAAAAAAAAAATACACACCCTCTATAGAGAACACACTTAAACATGCCATTTTCTGCCAATTTTGTTGCACAGTCTCAGTTTTGAAACATATCTGAAAAACACGCCAAACTGTTGCACATGTTTACTGAAGGGGAAGCCAACACGTACTGGCATTTAAACCTACTGCGGTGTCTAAAATCGAAAAGATAAGTGTTTTAATATAGAACATTATTAAATAGGCCATTTTTTGTCAATCGTTTTAACATTAAATCAAATTGCCGATCACGTGTTACGTCTCTACCCTTTCCCACGAGTTATTGACTCTGTCAAATTCAAACATACTTAAATGCTAGAATCAATCTGGCATTTAGACAGGAGTATGATATTATAACCATCACACATTATCCTTCACTCAGTGACCACCTCTCTGAAGGTTGCTGTGGCAGATCTATACTCAGGGGCGGATCCAGGGGGGTGGCCGGAGGGGCATTGCGATTTTGATCGCAATTGATTGTGTTAGTTGAAAATTCATTGTTATATACTGCCCCCCCTGAAATAGCTTTGCTATAACTATGGCATTAACATAGTTATGGGCACTTTTTTAATTTTCTTCTGATATGAATATGAACAGTAAAAAAAGAATTGGTCAAACAGCAATTAAATATTAATCATTTACTACTATTACACCCTTTTTGGAAGGTGTGAATGAAAATATGAACACCAAAAAGTCTCAGTTTTTGTCTTGGAAATGAGTAAAAGTACGAGTGGGATACTAAAGAACAGATTTCCAAACCAATGCTTAGTAGAGTTACTAACACGAAGTGTAGTAATGCAAGTACAGTCAGTCAAGTATTTGCCAACACCTTTTGGAACATGAATAAGGTGACGGTAAAATTGCCTAAACACTACAATCTGCAACTGGCTATAAAGCGTGAGCGCTCCAGGCTCAGATTGGAATAGTGCTGCTCCAATGTGAAAACTGATTGATCTGGTGAGCCAGATACACTTAACATCACAATCCAAGAGAGAAAACGTCAGCTGGAGCTGAGGAGGGGGTGAAATGCTAATGTGCCATCTGGATTATTAGGCAATTCCCTGATTCCCTTGTGCTGTAAAACTCCCCACAGACTGCTAACAACTGAAGCTGCTGAGATCCCGCCTTGGACGAAGGCTTCGAAGCTCAAGAGGGCTAGCTTTGTTGGAGGCTATGAATTCTGAAGTACAGTTTCTCCTTGCTAGATCTAACAGGCAGGACTGAAAAAACGCTGCGTGTTCCAGCAGCACCACTGGAATTGAAAGAACCTTAATTTATACTGAGTGCAAGCTGAAACGTGCAGGCAGCAGTGCCGTGTGTAAAACTGGCTGTTTGGAAACTTAGATCATTAGCCAAGCTGTGACGTCTCAGAGGGGGAAAAACTCCAAGTCAGACATGGGGTTGGTGGTGGAGAGTGCAGGTAAGGGGAGGGCTGGTGGGAGGAAGCTGCTGAGAAGACCCTCCTCTCTTTAAATCAATGGAAATTTCCACCAGAAATCCAGAGGTCAAAGCAAACTTATCCTTTCGCTCCTACCGCCGTTTGCTTCTGAAGAGTTTTTTCTTTCTCCTACACCTCTGAGAAGATTTCAAACTAGGGTTTGTTTTAGTTTTCTGTCATCTATGGCACGTGTTTTTTTTTGCCGGTGTTGGTTTTAAATGGGCTCCATAAATAAAAATGAGGATTTCAATGGTAAAATTCAAACTTTGTGATGAATTTATCGTCCGTTTTAAAGGGTGAACTAATCTGAAACCTTTGGATTTTTCTTGCTAATTACAGAATGTCCAGTGTAGGAACTAGCCCTTAGGTGTTATGTGACATGCTTCAGTGAGCATGAATATTGGGCACTGGGACAAGTGGCCACCCACATCACCTTCTATTAGGATGTCTGGGCTTAGACACAAAGCCCTGGAGAGTGACCTGTAAGAGACTCCTGGACTCACATAGTAAAGTGAATGGAGGCTGAGGTGTCCAGTAAAACAGCAAGAATTAACATGGTTATTCAATAACTGGCCGTCTGGACTCGCTTTAGCATTCAGTCAGATATTTGTATATCTCAAAGGTAGTGTGAAATTAATTAGAACTGATTTTGTCATAGAAGTGTCACTATAGCTAATACTACATTTCATGTTATGGGCAATGGCAACACCAAATTGGAGATATTTGTAAGAAAATTATGACCATTCTGAAAGTCTGCTGGTACTTTTTATGTTATTTATAACAACATAAATATTTTCACATTGGTTTAACTGAAAACTATTCATTCAAAATAATTTTATTCATCCTCATCATGTCCAGCTGGCCTGGTTTTAGTTGCAAGGAACTAATAGCACTGTCCACATTACCTACTGTTGCTTACACAAACGTCTATGTATGTCCTAATATAGCAATTGTCCCAAAAGTCAATAATACATTGGCTTTTAATTCAGTGTGCTTTCATGTTGCACTGATTTCTGCCGGCTTCTCCACAGGGCCATGAGAAAATATTCACAGAGCTCAGGACACTGCTGCTCCCAACAATTGAACACAGTTTGCCCACTAAAGACCCCCCCTGGTTTTTCCAATTATTGTGACCCCTTTCCCTCCAAATCTTGACCCCTGAAACCCTCCCCTCTCTGGCCTGAAGCAGCAGCATTCCGGGTGTCGGGTTTCAAGCTTTTGTCTCCAGATTCAGGTGTAATTGTGAATTACACTCCTGACTGACCAAAGAGGAAGTTACAGACTTAATGTTTGATCAGAGCGTTCCATGGCTACCCTGGAAGTAGGAGGCTGAACCGAGGGCCGGGTTAATGTGGATTCAGAGGCTCATTACGTTGCCTAGAAGAAATATAGCCTCTTTGACTCTGCAAACCAACAAGCAGAAGCATGATTAGACCCAGTTTCCAGGTGACAGTATTATTTTGAGAGGTGGTGTCCTAGCAGTGAAATGTTAGAGAGAGGCGGAGCCTTTTTTTAAACCCCGCTCTGCATGCAAATCAAAATTGCCAGAAAATTGACAAAGCAGGACCTGCTCCTGTGACTCACAGTATCTTTCTTGATTTTTCATACATGGTCAGCATTGCCTCACACTCATTCTACCTTTAAAATATACTAAATCCAGACATCATTAAGGATTATCTAGCAGTCGTGTTTTAACCACATCAAGAGTTTCCCGTCCAGAAGGTGCTACTGAACCAGCATTTGATCCTTGCCAGTGAAGATCTTACGTGATGCTTTTCTGAATCAAGTCACTGCTGTTGCATATTTCTGGAGGGAGGAGATTGAAATGAAGCCTTTGATGTACATATTTTTTTAAAAGTTGATTTGACTTTGTGTGTGACATTTGAGCCTGGAATAATTTAACCTTCTAATGAATCAGACTCTGTCTTTACTGCTGCTTCAGATGCAGTCTGTTGTAGGTCAGTGAAACAAGCAGATAGATTGTGTCAGAAGTACTGGTTCTAAACCTTGAATTTTAATGGCTACAACTCTTAAATATATATTCATATTAACAACACAATATTACAGCCGTGCCTGAAATGGTTGTGAAAGGTTTGAGAAGATTTTGGCTTAAAGCATTGCTTGAAGTACAATCATGGTGTAAAGATACATGCAGAAAGAAAGGGTTAATAGTATGTGGGAGCAAGCTGGGGTAATGGCATTGTCAGTGTTCTCCTCCAAGCATGTTGAGCTGGTGCGTGATGCTCTCAAGCTGTGGTGCTTCAAGTGACTAGGAGGAAGTGTGTACTAGACTTCACTCTCAGTGTTGGTAGTATCATGTTACTGGGATGTCCTAGCTTATGGGGGGTAACTCACCAGACCAAAAACCAACAAGTTCCCTTGCTGCTTAGAGAGAAAATAAAATATCTGTGTTGTAGACATCACAAAAATCTGGACCCCGCCCCACTGGCGTGAAGAAATGTCAGTAAGTTTCACTAATAAGACTTCTGTGTAATAACCAACAGGGAGTGTTCTAATTATGTCACCGTTGCAACATCCCGAATCAAGTCTCCCAGCCAACACCTTCAAAAAGCTAAAAATATCTCTGTGTGAAAATGTCACATAGTTATTAGCCGTGCTGCATGAATGAAAATCAAAATGGATCCATTTTCTATCTTCCATCCCTGCCTGAGCAAACCCACTTATTCTCCAAACCAACCTCATCAAAAAAAAAAAGAGAAAGGAAGAAAAAACCAGAAAGCACTAAAGACCAGCAGGCAATTTTTGGACGTGATCCAGTATCCATGGAAACTAATCGAGCTAGTAGGCAGGCTGTGGGTACACCAGAGGGAAAAGCACTACAGGAAATGACCTAACAAAGCCTTCTCTCCCATTGCTCCTATTTTCCAGTCGCATAGAGTGAGTAATGCTTGGACCTGAGTTTTGCTTTTTCTTCTCAGGACTGGCTGCTACTTGTCTGGATCTGCACAGCAGACAGAGCGCGGCCTTCGTACAGCAGACGGCTGGTCCCAGCATGCCGTGTTTTACACATGGTCTTCATTTCCTAAATGAAAGAGCCTCTCTGTATACAGCATGTGTTCCACTGGCTGAAGACAAACGACAGGCTTTATACGTGACTTGATTCATCTCTTTTTCGACAGTATTAAACGCGCTCGTCTCAACGTGAAGATCCGTGCCCAGTCACACAGAGTGGGGCTTGCAGTGCGTCTAACACATTAAGGGCTTTCATCTCTGTGTGTAATTACAACCAGTCTCCTCCTGGCCATAATTATATTCTTTTCTTTGGAAGAGATGTGATCGCTTTGGCGGTCCGCTAAGAGCTTTGCTTTTGGTAGTTCCAAAGCTAAAAGAGACGACAAGAAACATGATTTTTGAACAGTTCTAAATAGAAAGATTGTTTTCACTGTCGTCACTCTGAACTGCATTTGTTTTTTAACTGTAAAAAATGAGAAGTCTTCAATGGGCCCACTTACATTGTTTTCGTAGTGATATTTGTGATTGTCTTGCCAGACTTGGTAGGAAAATACTACTTAACACCATGACACCAAACTACACCAAGTATTGTTTTCAATCAGTAGACAACTGCTGGGATAAATTACATCACAGCAGTGGTTGGTACAATGTAACAGGTGAGAGAGTGGGGTTCAGTTCCTAACCTGATTCACCCTACAACCCCAAAAAGAGTTGCTGGGTAAGATGCCTAAAGTGACATTTGCCTACACTGTGAGGCACAAAAATGGCCAAATGCTATAAATGTGCATCACAATCAGCTCAAGGTCAAATTGTCACCACAACATGACCAGATGTGTTTTATACATTTACCAGACACTTGTATCCAAAGCAACTTCCATTCCCTATCTACAGGGGACAATTTCCCTGGAGCAGCTTGGGGTTAAGGGTTTTGCTCAGGGACCCAGTGGTGGTGCTGAAGGTAGGATTCAAACCCATGACCTTATGGTCCAGAGGCAAGTATCCTACCACTAGGCACCCACCAAACAAAGGTGGTTTGTATAAGGTTCCCAAATGGTGCAGCTATCTAAGGCTTCCTTCTATTATAAGGAATATTGTGGAGTTTGATTGCTGATGATGTTGGGAATCCATGAGCTCCATGGACAGCTCTACACTAGATGTGAAATATTGAATTAAAAGACATAGTAACATTTTAGGTATCATTTTAGGTGATGTTTAAGGTGCACTCTCTTATTAACCCCTCAAAACGTTTTGTGTCCTTTGACAGTATTTTGACAATATTCAATTTTCAATGAAAGCTCCCTGAAAGTGCTCTACGTTACATTTACATTTAAATTGTATACTTTAAATGAAAAGAATACACATCTAAGCCATCAATGTTTGAGCTTTGGGATGTTTCTTTAACATTCAAATCCAGGCGATGGTTTTGTCATTCATGTCTGGTACTATAATGGCTTCAATCACCATAATATCAGGATAGATAAAAACAAAGATTCCCTCACAAACTTGACCCCTCACCGAGCGTATTGTGACTCTACACCATCTGTGGCCACCAAATGGGCTTAGTCACCCAAGTCAATACCTCTGATGGTAGCAAGATAAGGCCAAGCGCCTATTATTCCAGTGCATCCAGCAGAAAACACTAAAACACCCCCGTCTGAATGGACGAAAAGAAAAGACTGAGAAATCGAAGTTAATTCTTTTTTCCTGTCTTACAATGTTAAATTAAACAAGGGGTCTTCAGTTGATTTTTTACCAGGTTTTTCAATGATGCAAGACTTCATAGTAGTGTGCATCTTGTATGTATATCTTGTAAGATCTGTATGGGGAATTTCAAAAGGCATGATCCATATGCACAGAGTAAAAACTGGGGTAGAACGACAGATGGAGGAACAAAGTTGTACTCTATGCGCAACAGGTAGGCAGTATTGGCTCAAACACATAACCAGGTCAAACAATGAAGATGTTGCAAACTGTTCTAATATCAAAGAGGCAGTGATTTGGGCATGGACCTTTGGTGGAGTGGGTGAGGGGGTGTTTGCATGTCAAAGTGGGAACACAACAGCTGCCCGCTGCGTCTCCATCTGGGCCACAATGGCCTTTTACACACAACATGCTAATGAAACAGTGGCTGTAAACAAAGAAATCACAGCCGTTCGGTCCTGTGTGTATAGACAAGGTGGCGTAGGCTCACCACAAGCCTATCAAAGAGGTAGAAACACTGAGATGGATATTTCACAAAGGAAGCCATTTTTAATCACATTTTCTTATAAAAATAGAACATGAACAGGGCCTTACATTAAAGTGGAGTTGCTGTTTTGTGACCTAAAGTACCACAAAATGGCCATGAAAAATGATAATCAGTTAGAGCTACACTATATGGACAAAAGTATTAGGATGACTGATCATCACACCACAGGGACTTTAATGACATTTCATTCAAACACATAGACTTTAATATGAGGTTTGTCCCCACTTGGAGGTATGACAGCTTCCACTTTTCTTGGAAGGCTTTCCACAAGATTTTGGAGTTTCTATGGGAATTTGTGCCCATTCATTCTGTAGAGCATGTATGAGGTCAGACATAGTCAGGTGCTCACAATCTCTGTTCCAGTTTATCCCAAAAGTGTTGCATGGGGTTGAGGTCAGGGCTATGTGCGGGCCAGTCCATGTAGCGTACATGATAATAACAACTTATATTCAATTAACAATTAATTTAGATTTTTTCCCTTAAAAGACCAGGTAAAGCAAATATATACAGCTCCACCAATAGGAGCAGGAGAACGACATTCAAGTGGGCAGGGCCTGTGAGGAGGAGTTAAAACGAACCTTATCCAATGACGACATCTGAAATTGATGGACGTTCTCTTGTCGAATCAGACGCCGAGTCTCCGAGGCGGTCCGACTTCTTGTCTAATCAAATGCCAGAGAAGGTTTTGAGTTCTCAGGTTCGAAGGAGTTCTGGTTTACTCTCTCCGTCCTCATCCTGACGAGCGGGTCTCTCATTCAACACCAGCTTTTAAATTATTTTGTCGTCTCTCCCCCACTTTATACGTTGCCATGGCTGACACCGCCGTAGACACCACCACTGCCCCTGAGATTACTGCCAAGGTGAGTTTTACTGTTCGGAAAAATGAGAAAAGGGTAAAAAATGAAGACGCGAGGCTTATATTAAGGGGAAAAGCCGGCTTGAACTTGACGTGTAATCGTTAAGGTGCTTTGTAAATGAGGTGTTTTCATTCTGAGGATAAATACAGAGCATATTTCTTACGCAAAGACGTACAGTTATATATTTTTGTGAGTGAAAGTCTTGTTGAACTTAACGCTGTCACGGTTTTATTCTTATAGAGCGTTCACTCAGGGAAAAAATCCTGTCAGGTTAGCAAGCGTGCTAAACATCGTGCCTGCCTTTGTGTCCAGCGGTTTTTTTTTAACTAAAATGCCGCGTGAAAGTATTAGCAAAATATAGCCTGTTTTTTTTTATTTAGTCTCAGAACCATACATGTATGCTCTTTAGACGGTGGAATAATTGTATTTTGGCTCCGAATAGTCATAATTTGGGGATGAAAGTCGCGTTTTTGGAGTCTAAACGATAGTTTTTTCGCTTTCTGTAATTTTCTTTCGTTTATGGGACCAACATCGGCGTCCTAAACATCGTGTGCCTTTATGCAGTCTTGGTTATCGTTCTGAATACAATTTCGGCTAAAATTCAGGAAAACTGTTCATTTGTTCTCAGAACCGTACGTGTCTGCTCTGTGGGCGGAAGAATTTGGTTGTGAAAATCAGGGTTTTTGTTTTGGAGTTTAAAAACGTCACTGTTTTTCTCTTCACATTTTTTATTAATTAAAAGCGCTGTATTTTCTGCTGAAAGGGCGGGAAAAAGAACCGACTGTGAGCGCGCGCTCGGCTTTGTTCCTCATCGGGCACGCGCTTTTCTTTTTGTCTCGGTCTCGTGAACGCGCCTCGTGCTCGGCCGAACCACGACTGGACTCGACCCAAATTAGTCAAATTCATGGTTTCGAGCCAGTGATTTTTAAACAGTTCATTTGTGATTCACGACTAAATATTTTACCGGATTCCGCCTCGTATCAGATTTCTTTATAAGTGATTCATCACCAGGTTCCTGATATTTAACAGTTAATTTCTTATAAAAGACCAGATCTCTCCTACAAGATTCAGCCAAAGATATTTGAGATTTCTGGTATTTAACACTTAATTTATAATTAGACAAGATCTATTTCACTTGATGGAGTCTTGTATATCAGATATTTTACCTGGTTCAGCCTCGGATTTCAGAGATGTCTAATATTTTAAGTTAATTTCTAATTAAAGCCACAATCTATCATATTCAGCTTCAGAGCTTCCTGACAGCACATGAGTGGTGCTTGTTTTTTATGCGACCAGGTTGTAGTTTAGGCATTTAAAGGTCCGTTCTGTTGGCTGACTCACATGGTGTTTTGTTTGCTTCTTTGTGGGTTCTGTGGTTGTGACGTTTATGCTCCTTGTGGGTGGGGGGTTGTAGGAAATATACTTCCACTT
>JBBPDH010000130.1:8046423-8058109 GCA_037974565.1 Clupeocharax schoutedeni
GGGAATTGTAGTAAACAATTTCATTTCATTTTTTGTCCATTTTATGCCCCGATTTATCTCACAAGCCCCATTAGCCCACTTACAAACTTCCCACTAGTTATCTTTACACTGTAGATAACACCACTTTGTGATAACACTGAAAGATGTACTGCACTGTTGTGTATGTGCACACACACAAAAGTCATGTGTAACCAGGTGTGTTAGCATTTCCTAAATAGCTTAAAAAGAAACGAATGTTACATGAAGTGTCTCTCTAAACATATTTTAAGTTAAAAGATGTATTTCAGTGAATGTGTTTATGTGTTTTTAGTTATTTTTACGTACATTAACCCAGCAGATGAAAACACACTACATTTTAATGCAGTTTAATGTTTAATGTTAAATATGTTGTTGTAACACAACATATTTGTAAAATCGAATAACAGTGTGATATAAATTCATTCATAATTGCAAATAATTGCAACTGGACCCTCACACACACTTCTCTCTCCACAGAATGTTCTCCTACCTGTGGGCTCTGGTAGTATTCACAGAGCAGTGAGTAAGGCAGCGTGCAGAGAGAGGAGAAGAGCACTCCGTAGGTCACACACAGGGACAGCACCACATACAGGTTGGTGGAGAGTGTGGCCAGTCCCGTGCCCAGGCCGAACGCCAGGTAAGCGAAGAAATATAGTGAACGCAACGAGAAACGCTCCTCCAGCTTCTCCAGAATGGCTACAGAAACATGAACAGACAGGAAGAAAAAATGAGATTTGTTTTCCTGCACCTGGGTGGGAACAGAACCAGATCTTTATCTTTTCTGGTCAAAGAGTCTTAAACACCTATTTCAACACAACAACCATAAAATGCCAATGACTGAATTTTATACAATTAACATTAAATTTAAATATATCTTTACCAGTAAATAGTGGAGTTTCAATGTATTTGGAGAGAAATCAGATTGCCAGATCATGTAAATGTTTGCAAAATCTGATTTTCTGATTATTTTTTACACTTTAACACACTCTTTAAGAGGAAAGGTGAGCAATTTATATTACATACAGTAGCCTTTAATATGTATTTCAATAACTGCGTTTCAAACCTACCTCAGATCTGGCCTGGAACATATTTACCAAATGCCATAAACATAATGTTGTAAACACATTTTTTGCTTTCCCTATCACTTTGTATATCCACTGATTGAAACATATACACACTCCAAGGTTTTATACATTATTCATGTATTTGTTTGTTTTGCAAAGGAAGAAACCTTTGGCTCTGCACCAAAAACCCAAATGAAGAAAGAACCAGCTGTGCAGGTGTCAGGTGTGGCACACTAACCTGAATAGAAAGCAGCGCTAAATGCATAGATGCACATGCCCCAGCAGCCCATGCTGACCCCCGCGTTGTAGCGCTTGTAGGCCTCGGATTCATGGGGCGCTTTGGGGTCGCCCTTAAACACCACCTCCCCCATGAAATCCGTGTAGAAAAGCAGCATCCCCTCAAACGACAGCCAGCCTGACAAAAGCACCGACACACATGGTTCACAATTGGCCCAGATAAAAAGCTACCTATAAAGACCTACACCAGGGTTAGATCAGGGCTTGTGATACATCCTTAAGAAAATATATTGCAATATACTGGAAACATCTAACACTGGTAAGGCTTTGCACTACATAGTGGAACACTGCTGTCAAGATTTGACTGCATTCAGCCACAAGAACATTAGTGAGGTCTGGTATTGATGTTGGATTATTAGTTTAATGCATAAAAAAATTAGAACATCACCAGAGCTGCTCCACTGATCCACAGCACAGCTCTGGAGGGCTTCATACCTATATACAATACTATATAAGGAAACTGCAAAAATAATATTTAGATGAGCAGTGTGTGTTTTTACTAAATGAAATTAAAAATAATAAAAACATAACACTGCACTGTAAATGCTGACTGTAAATACTATGTTCAGTATATCAGTGTGTTCCCTGTGGAAGTCCAGTAATACTTCTAGTTTCCAACAGAGACCTGGTTTAACTCAATCAGTCCAAACGACTGATGGAACCGAGGAGGAATCTGGAACTGAACCTGTGTTCTCCTCACCAGCTCACAAAATACCAAATACTTTTTACAAACAAAACACACCATGATACTTTGCCTGGTTGTTTGTTTGCATTTACTCTATTGTAAATTCTGCTAGCAGAAAGAAAAATGGCTTTACACCATCTGCGTAGGTGCCTAAGATTTTCTATAGTAAATGGTCAATACTTGGTAAACGTAGGATCATGTAAGGCTGCTCCAGTGTCTTATTCTATGTTTTATGGAGATTAAATCAAGCTTTATGTTTGTAATTAAATGCCAGAGCAAGCTTTTGATGCATTACTAATAAGAAGTGATTTCTGGAAACCTTTGGACAAACATAGCACAAGTGCACATGTGCTCTGTAAGATCGAAATTCCTTACCAAGAAAGTGATTGGTGCACAGGCTGCGCAGTGATGGGGGCATCCTGTAGATGGCGATGCACAGCAGCTTCATGGACATCTGAGTGTCTATGGTTTCTGTGCTGTTGCTGAGGTTACTGTCATAGCGCATACCGTTCAGAAGGATGTTTGCCACCTAAGAAGACAGAAAAAAACACGAGGCATTTGCATGAATTGTTTCATTTATTGCACTAATATTACCCTCAGATTCAAACACACATCCAGTTCAGACAAGTGCAAGTGCTTCTTTTTCTTCAAGAGATTACATGATGTCTATGAAGGTCTCCAGTGACTCAGATGGAGGTTATTTCATCTGAGAAATTTCACTTGTTGAGCTGGGAAGATGACCTTCACATTTCTGTGGTTCATTCATTTCAGTCCTGTCATGTCATAAAAGCATAGAAAACAGATTTCGGGAGTGGGAGGTGTGAAGTGGTATGAAATTGCCATGGTTAAGGTGTTAGATGGCAGGGTATTTAACAGACAGATGTCTACATGAAGCTGGAAAAGCCACCATCCAAAGCAAGGGGTGTCTACAATAATGTCAGCTACTTAAAGTACTTATGGGGAATTTTGGAGGTAGTCATGGAGCTATATCACATGTTTATTTGACCTAACTCAACGGCAGTTCCATCAAATACCCAGTTCAAAATTAAACTAACTAAAGGGGGCTTTTGGCTGATGCTCTTATCCAGAGCGACTAACAATCATTAGTTACAGGGACTGTCCCCTTGTGTGTTTTGCTCAAGCACACAATGGTAGAAAGTGTTCGAACCCGCAACTCTGTGGTCATCAGGTTCACAGGCAAGTGTTTTACCCACTAGACTACTACCACCCTGACACTCAATAAAAGCTTTAAGCCAAAAGAGGGATATAGCACTGATCACACTGGTTTACAGATAATAAACTGGTCGCTGTGAGGCTCCAATAATAACCTGAAACTTTGATCTTCTTTCAATAAACACTTTAGAAAACAAGTTAGAAACCACATTGTGATGCTGAGCTGGCAGTGAGTTGCATTGGAATTACACCAACTTATCCTACTGATGATTGTCTTTAGTCAGTTCACCATTGCCTTTCCTCTCCTGTGAAAATTTCCAGAACACACTGTCACGGTTCGGTCATTAGTGGCCGCTGCTTTTCAGTTGTTTTGCTCTGTTTTTCTGTTCATGTTCTGGCTCTTTTATTTTGACATGTCTGTTTGCTTTGGTTCTGTAGTCACGTGTTCTTGTGTCATGTGATTTGAGTTTCCATCTGTTTAATGTTGTGCTTCTGATTTCTTGGTGTATTTAGTCCTGTTTGTGTTTCGTTCCAGCTGTGTGTCCATCGCCTCATTTTCGCCTCGCTCTCCCTGTCCCTGATTCTGATTCCTGTCCGTGATTCTGGTATTCACGTTCCTGTTCTTGACGGCCCCCGTGCCTGGTTTTGTTTTGTTTATTTCAGTTTTGTAAATAAAGCGTATCGACATGGATCCCTGGTCTACGTGGTCTTTGCCCTGAGGTAACATGCACAGATCACAGCTGATGGCCAACACGCAGTGTCCACTGAAAAGAAACGTCTCCCTAAGGCAGGAGCTGCAGTGAACGAAGTCAAGAATTTAAATGTCTTATAAGCTTTGAACCGTAAAAATCAATTTTAAACAGATAAAAATCTGTGTTTGTTTTCCTACAGGTTTACCATTAGCTGCACTTTCATGCGTTGTCCTGCTGCTCGGCCGCTCTCTGGTACCCCACTCCTCCACCCCTGGTTTCCCCACTCACTTGTGCACAGAAACTATCTTGATTCATGCTTTAGCTAAACCCAGGCTGTGAAACTGTACGTAAGCTATCATTATCTTGGTGTATGGTTAAAAGTACCACTTAAAAGTAAATGCATTTTAAAATAATGAAATGTGTGGGTGACTCATATTCATAATTATTCAACAAAGATGTTGAAATGAGTGAATATGCCATGCTTCCCATCATTTATGTTAGAGTCTATCAGAACAAAATCACAGAATTCAGCCCTGGAAAGGACTGGCAAGCCAGCGAAACACAGACAGACCAGGAGATGCACTGCACAGCCTGGTCAGCAAGACAGACTCTATCAACCTGCATACTGACACAGCAGCTGAACCTTACTGGTATTTGCTGACATCTGGAGAGGATGATCTGATTACTGATCCTGCTCTCCTTCATTCTCATTGTGTTTTTTATTCTTTTTTTCATGACAAGAAGGATAGTTCTAGTGCTTTATTTACAGGGCCATCGGCTCTCATGAGGAACACATGTTAGCTCAATCCCACCTGGACATACAGATTATCAATCCCACCTCCTATACAGATTATATAGCAGTGAATGCATGGCCTGAATATGGGGCTCTGACATAGTAATCTTGCTGCTTTTCATTCAAACCAAGCTGAAAGGGCTGGTACTTCGTGCAACATGACTGACACTGATTTTCTGTATATTTTTATTACCAGAGTTTAGCCTTTCCAAGTTTTTTTTTAGTTTAAAAGCCTTGATAAGCTGTACTTTTATAACTATGTATGTGACAAATAAAGAATCTTGAATGGAGTTAGATATTTAGAGGCAGAACAAACTCTCACAGCTAGTGCAACCCTGTTGTACAACTTCATAAGAAATTTTGGTTTGTCGCATAACTGCCTTAAGACCATCCCTTTAGGTGAAAGCATACCTCCTTTTCTTGCTTTCATTTCTCACCTCGTTCTTCCCTCTCACAGTTGACCACCAAGATCCGAAGAAACTTAGTCACAATTATCATTCAGTTCCACAGACCCAGTGGCTATACAATATAGTTACATTTCCTTAAATCAAAAATGACAGAAATTTACCAAAAATGTACATAATGCTTCAAGAGAGCATTACATAAAGTGCCTCCTGCTTTTTTGGACACACTGTTATCCATACATTTGGAAATAGCATGTAAATGGTCACTTCTATTGTTTGGATCCTTTATATTCATAACAGTGTGCCATCCAGTGTCAGACAATGCATAACCGTCTACATGAGCTACATTAGCTACATTAACCAAAAAATGTCTTGGCTATATGAAAAAATAATTTATGGCCAAACAATTGTTTCAAATGTTCGTAAAGCATTTGACAGATTTACCTGTTGGCTGAAAGTTACGGTGCGTCTGCGCCCATTTTCCAGACCGGTGCTGGGGGTTATCAGCGAGTCGTCCACTAAGGTGAGGCTCTGGGGGCGTTTCAGGATCCCTGAGTTGCTGCCCTGTTGCAGAGCCTCAGTGGGCTCAAGGGCCTCGGTGGACTCCAAAAATTCAATGGCTTGAACTTCTTCAGCTGCTTGCAAGCACTCAGTTCCTTGCAAGACTCCATTTAATTGTGACGATTCTCTTTGCTGCGAATCGTCCGTTGGTGTGGGTGGTTGAACTGGCTGTGGCACCTGAGAGGGGGGCGTGTCTCCTGGAGGAAGGGGTGGGGCTACACCCTCGGCCTCCAGTGGTGTTTGCTGTCCAGTGTAGCAGTCAATCAGCACACTGTCTATATATGAGGTCCCTAGTGATGATGCAAACTCGTTCAGGCCAGTCAAAGTATTGTCCCGACTGATGAAGCTGCCGTATTTGGGTGTTAATGGGCTGAGGGGGGAGATGGGGCTTCGTAGCCCCGCGCAGAGCCTTGCATTGGCACTGCACGAGTGACCCATGGAATCTGGGTATCTGCGGCCAGAGAACTGGTAGCCGTACAAACCATCCTCTTCCTCCTCCTCCTCTTGGAGGCCGGCAGCTCCAGCAGGTGGTGGAGGGGATGGCGGCAGGGGAAGGTTAGGGCTCTTCAGGTTCCTAGTGCTTTTGCTCTGAGACTGGCTCTGTACAAGAGGTCGCTCAGGGATACTAGTGAGGGTCATGGCTGTAGCGGCTATGAGGGTTATGCTGGTGAACAGATAAATGACCCGAAGCTGACCTCCCATCGACCTTCCAAACTCTGTATGGTCCCAGTTGATGCCGCCCACTATGTAGCCAAATCCACCACCAAGACCTGCACAGAGGACTTTGATTAGACTGTGAATGATCATATACTTAGCAAAGAAAACTCAATCAAGTGTTGAAGCTGGCAGTATCATTAATGAGGGAACTTAGCCAATCACAGGCCTAGTGTCTTGAATGCCCTACTTTGTCATTTCAAGCTGCTCTAAACATAAACTACTAGCCGACTTCTTTGTGGTTTTTGTCAACAAAAAAAAAAAAATCAGAGAGCTTAAACACAGTCAAAACTGTGGCACTGCAGATACAACAAGTGAACAAAACTCCCTACCGCATACATTTAATCTGCTCCTGAAAACGCCTCACTGCTGTGCTGCTTTGGACAATGTCCATTAATGTCACCTCTAGAACAGTGGTGTAACTGGAGCGCAGTCAGGTATAACAGAGACTCAGATAATTGCTTTGATGAGAAACCCGATGAGAAACTAGAGAAGCTTAGTGTGTCACAGCAGTGGAATCAGACATCTGAAGAGTGAGATGCCTCTAAAATTTCACAAATGGTAAACTGGTACTGCCTGATATGTTAAAAATGTGTTTTAAACTCCATTAACGGTGGATACATGCATTGCATTGTAAATTGCTATTTTTATCACATGTAGACTTTCTATTAATTTATTATAATAAAGAAAATGTCTATATAATTACAGTGTACATATTGGGACCCCTGGTTTCTATCACCGCCACCATACAGAAATTTCAGTTAGTCAGTTTTTCTTTGCGTGCATTTGAACAATGAAATTACAGGCATTCTGATCTGTGGAATTGCCTTCATCAGCTCTGAATTTGATCATTTAAATGTATCAGGTCATACATATGTTTGGATTTGCCAACTTTGCCAAAGAAATTAGTTATAATATCGTTTAATGGTGAATTAATGGATTTTAAATTGAAATTAATTTGGTTGTCTGCAGTGTTTGGGTCCTAAACCACATCAACTAGACTTCAGTTAGCTGACTTCAGTTGTTTGTTAACATTATTAGCCTTGTAAACTAAAGAAACTCCAGGCATGTTATGGCTGATCAACCATTTCTGAGGACATTGGAAAATTGTGCACATTTGAGTTTAATAGTGATATTTGAAATAGTGGAATCTGACCTGCCAACAGTGCATGAATGTTAAGTCCTCTGTCCTGGTCTTCTGGGCTACAGACGTCCATCATGTAGGCATGGCTGGGGTTATCAGCTGAATCTGCACTAAAGTCCATCAGGACCACCCCACACACCGTCAGCACAATGCCCCACTTGTGATTGACAGCAGTGTCTGCCAGCGCTGATCCGATGTCCCGCCCATTTAGCACCAATGTCAGGCCAAGTAAAGCGCCTGGAGACACAACAGAGAGTTTTACTTGTGAAACACTTTATGGACAAAAGTATTGGGGCGCCTTACACCAGCAGGGCCTTTAATTACATTCTATTCAAATTCATAGACTTTAATATGGAGTTGATCCTTCTTTGCAGTTACCACATATTCGAAGACTTTCAAGATTTTGGAGTTCCTGTGAGAATTTGTCTCCATTCATTCTGTAGTGCACTTATGAGGTCAGACGCTGTTATTGGACTAGAAGGACTGGCTCACAAGATCCCGTTCATCCCAACAGTGTTGGATGGGGTTGAGGTCAGGTCTCTGTGCAGGCCAGTCAAGTTCTTCCACACCGAACTGATCCAACAATGTCTTTATGTACCTTATTTTGTGTGCTGGGGGCAAAGTCATTAATAGAAAAGTTTCTTCCCAAAACTGTGTCCACAAAAGTAGCATGGTGTTGTCCATAATGTCTTGATGATAAAGGTGTGCTTAACCATTAAGATTGCTCTGGAAGTCTAGCCCAAACCCTTAAAACATGTGGGTCCCAATACTTTTGTCCATATAGTGTAGCATACTACACTAAATAAAAAAGCCGGAGTTCCTATACATGACTTTAAGAATGGTGTAAGATCACTAAGTAATTTAGTAAGTGAGTATTATTACAGCACTAGACATTAGAACACACGTGGCAGGAATAAACAACAGGAAACATATCGATCGGTCACTTGAATGTGAAAAACAGAAAGGGAAAGAGGAGGATGATGAATGATGGGAAATAATCAACATGAATAGAAAGTGAAAGTGAGTGTAGCTGTTTGCTAAGAAATTAGTCATGCTACAGTAAATGTCTGGCTGCTTAATTTTTCTGAATTGCTGCTAAGCTGTGCTTCCTAGGGGCAAGAACTAAACTCATATAAAGGTGAAAAAGGCTTGCTCTAAATAAAAAGATGACATAACTAAATGAATGCAAATGCCACAAAATATTTGAGGACAAGCAATTTTTCTCAAAACTGTCCTGCATTCTTGTACCACAGCCAGCGAGAAAACTTGCTGTGCTACTTCCTCTCTGCAAGGTCACACTATGCTCTTCCTACTTAGTCACACTTTTTTTAACAGAGATCCATTTACTTCACGCCTCTGCACAACGAAACAGTAATGCATGAGAGAACAGTGTCCCAAATCATTGAGAGTTGTTTTTTGGTTAAGCAATGAAATTAGAGCTGCACAATATGGACAAAATATCAGTATTTACTGCTACGTTATGCAATTGTGATGCCTTTTAATATATTAAATGGCTCATATAATCACTCTTCTGCCATTAAAAAGACTTTACATCCATAAATATTGTTTCAAATGGTCCATTTACCACCCCTTTCCCCAACCAGTCCATGTATGAGGAACAAGCTACAAAAAATGACCTCAAATCCTAGTTTTTGTGATGTCACAAAGTCAACACGTTTTAATATTATCTCCTTATTCTGGCAGTGTAGCCCCGCCCATTTATGCACAGATTTGCCTTCACCTTTAATGGTTAAGGATTAAAATAATTAGACTTTTGTTGACTTACATGAAGACCTTGATTCCTCAGAGCACCCAGTAATTACCATACAGCTGTGAATGGTCACACTGTCAGAAACACTGTGATTGGTTACAAGCTCATTTGCATATTGGCTCTGCTGATCTTCAACCAACCCAAAAGCTCGCATGTCACCCCATTGTTGATTGACTTATACTGGCTATCCATGGCTGCATGAATTAAATTCAAGTCATTAACTCTTGCCTACAGAGTGACACCTGGGTCTGCACCCAGCTACCTTAACCCTATCAGTCAGCCTTAACTTCCTACTCGTTCCTTCCACTCCACCAAGGAACACTGTCAGGCTCTGCCATCCCTAGACACAAGCAAACCCAGTAATAGACTGGTCTCATTCTGGTTTCCTGTTGGTGGAACAAGCTGCTTTAGCCAACAAGAGCAGCAGAATCCTTCTCTAGTTAAAAAAAACTCCCGAAGACTTTTGAACTCAAAGAGCATTTCCTCGCCTAATGCACTATCAATCTTCTTGCACTACTCCAACACAAAGATCTTAGCACTTGGTACTCTCCTCTGGTTCTCACACTGTCCCCAAACCGAGTGTTTCCTCGTAATGTAAGTCGCTTTGGATGAAAGCGTCTGCCAAATGAAATTAATGTAATTCTGCAGCCTTTTGTGACATCAGTATTGTGACACTGATTAGCAAACAATATATTGCGCAGCCCTAAATGAAAGATTTGTGAAGCTGAGCTGGCCTGGGCTGGAACCATTTGACAAAGCTTGCACACAGTATCCTCTTCATTTTCAAAGCTTCCTTTGAAAGTGGAACAGCCGTACCGCAGCTCAACACACTAATCCCTCATAGACTAGCGGGCACCACCACCGCAACTCTGAAGTGAGATTTTTTTATTTGTCCTCACACAATTGTAAATCAATACACTGATTTGGACTAGTATTTTATTAGTCAAATGGATTGGCTAATTAAGAACTCATGCCCATCTCTAATTGATACCAGTGCTTACCAACTGCCAGGGCAAAGATAAAAGGCCTCCGACGTCCAAAGCGCGATGTACACCGATCACTCCACGCTCCGAGGATTGGCTGAAGCAGAAACCCTGAAAATGACAAAATAGAGAGAGAGAGAGAGTATAAAGTGAGATAAATGCCCTCAACACTGCTGAGCCACTGTGAGAAGCTGACATTTAACACATCACTGGCATTATGGGCATGCCTTTGAAATGACTTGACAATTCTTGCTTAATGACTGTAATTCTTTTATGATGATTCATCCAATGCTAATAAAATATTGATGGTACCTCAATGGATTATTAAACGACAACATACAGTGATTATCGATTTACCACCGTTTTTATTATGCCTGAAAGTTACCAATTTTAAATACGTTCAGAATAAAAAATGTGCCCAAACTTGTGTGATGCTGTAAAGGTGTTGCACATATGCAGCATATGAGCATAATTGTTTTACTGTTATTCTATTATTTTTTTTTATAATCCTGTACATTCTGAAGCACCCATCAGTACCTAATATTGGACTGATGAACCACACGAGGCTGTAGAACTGATCTGGAAGGCCCATCTGAAGCAGAACTGGAGTGACGTAGGCCGTCTCCATGGCGTAGCTGAACTCGATGCCGAACAGAATGCAGCCGTTAAAGAGAAGTTCGGGGAAGGTGCGGCGGGGCGGCAGCTTGGTCAGATCCAGCTGGTCCAGTGGGCAGGGCGTGTTGGGTGGTGGGGGTGGAGAAGGTCGGATCAGTTTTCTCCGTTTGGGGTGTCTCTGGAAGTTGTTGGCTCGGTGGCTGAGGTGTCTCGTGGTGGACGAGGGGAAGCTGGAAGTCTTGGACAGGGTCGGCCTCCAGACGCCATCCTGGGACGTCCCAAGCCGGTCCCCTCCTGGGCTTGCCAGGAGGGGGTCACTTGGGGTGCCCATTCCAGGAGAGGATATCATGCTTTGGTCGGTGGGTTCTGCACACAACAACAAAAGATGACATGTACAGTTTAGTCTAATCTACTCTATCTTTACTAGTCTTCCAGGTTAATCTAGCAATCTATGTATTAGATTATTTTCCCTGTCTATTAGGCTATATTTCCTCATGCTAGATTACTAATTAGGCTCTTCTGAAAGCTCTGACTTTGAAAACTTTCCTTCACATAATCATTATTTTGGCTGCTTGTGTGAGGGGGAAAGGACTCACTTTAAGGGAACATGGGAAAAATACATTTTCATTGCTTTGAAATAAGAGTTAAATGTAATATGTACACTACCGGTCAAAAGTTTTAGAACACCCCAATGCTTCAAGCTTTATTTAATTGAATTTCAAACAGTTCAGGTCCAATGAATAGCATGAAATGGTACAAAGGACAGAGCTGA
>JBBPDH010000130.1:8082487-8093621 GCA_037974565.1 Clupeocharax schoutedeni
TGGGGACGGTACCTTGCTCAGGGTACCTCGGCGGTGCCTAGCGGTCTTGGGGATCGAACCCGGACTTTCTGGTCGCAAGGCGGATGCCTTAACCACTAGGCCACCCAGCCGCCCTCAAAATAGAACGCCCAACATGGGGCTTGAACCCACGACCCTGAGATTAAGAGTCTCATGCTCTACCGACTGAGCTAGCCGGGCTGATAAGTGAGTAAAATCGGAGCCCCAAACTAAAATGTCCCTGTTCTCCTCGGAGCTCCTTCTCCTTAAAATGCAGAGAAAGAATTTCACATTGTTCATATTGTGCTGTGGTGTGTTCACGCGTGACTATAAGGGTTAATAAATTAAATTAAATTTAGCAGTGCTGGTTTGGGTCAGCTTATTTGAAAACATTTTGGATGGGGGGTGGGGGTTGAGAAAAAGTGACAAAGCAGTGTTTTAGGCAAGTTCTAAAAGTTATAAACAGACAAAAACCTTGTATGTTGGATTTGGTTTGGTTATTAATGAAACTTGGGCAGGGCAGTTGGTTCTCATAATGGGTTAGACTGGTCATAAAGTACCATCCAATTAGGTTTTGATCATAGAAAACAGGAAAACAGTATCACTAATGATATCAGTATCAGTTTAAATGTGAATCTCTTTATTATGTGACCTCCTCTCTGGCTGAGTATTTCAGCGTGAAGTCCTGCTGTGTTGAGTGAGCGTGTCTGACCTTTCTGTAGTTTGCTCGCACGTCTTTGAAGCGACGGCTCAGGCTGCTGACCCTCTCCATCACAAGCACCCACACCAGATAATTCTGTACAGTCCTACAGAGATGTGCATGATATTTCACCCATTCGGTGGCAACAGTGGATGTGTTTATGTATAATACTACTTTATATTTCTGTTTTGCATATTAACAAAAGTTACATTAAAATGGAGAGCTATAGTTTCCCTCAAATGCCTCCACTATAAGAAGAATTTTACAGTCCATGTATGAATGAGTGTGAGTGTGAGAACCACTGACTGTACATTTGATATACATGTTTATATACATTTGCAAGCATGTGATAACAAATTGGAAACTGCATTCACATTATAAAAATAATGTATTACTGAATAATGAATCTGTCTTGCACACAGATTTAAAAACAAGCACTCCTCAATAAAAGATGCCTCAGGGCTAAAAGGCTACAGATGAAAATATAGCCAGTTGGCTAATACTGACAAAATCCATTTTGTCTGTATAAAACACAGGTTTTACTGTGGATCTTCCATTTTACTCCATTTTATTTTGCTGCTGACTCTTATGTATTCTGACCTGCGGTCGTATCTACGCAGAATGTGATTGAGCTTCTCCAGGTACGGTGAGCAGTAAACCACAATAGGTTCCTCTGGGTCCAATGGGATGGAAACACTGCCCATGATGCCCTGGAGGTAGCGGGTCCAGTTAAAACCCTGAATCATCCAGCACAAACACACAGAGACACACTGGGTTGACGCATCATGTCATTTCTCCTGTAATCCCTTACTCATATTCTTATTACTCACATCAAGGCCAAAAGTATCCTGCACATCTCGCAGGGTCATCTTGTTGTAGAGAACTGTGATATCATTTCGTTCCTCAGCTGGGGATGTGGCCTGTGGGCACAGCAGATCAAAAGACAGCATACACTCAGCCTTTAATCTTGTGTGAAAAATTAATTCCAGAGTGTTATCTACATATCTGTTAAGTGCTCTCAAAGATAGTTGACACAGGATACTATATATGGAGCTGCATGTGGGGAAAAAAAGTCTTGCGATTTTACTGCTACATATTGCGACTGCGATTAATTCAACATATTAAAGTGCTCATGTCATTACTTTTCTGGAATTTAAAAGGCCATAAATATAGTTTCAAATCGTACATTTACTCTCCCGTCGATACTATCCATATGTTTTTGTCCGAGGTGAACGGTTTTCGGCTAATAACTGCAGATCTCCGGGGGCTATTATGGCAAATGAGGGGTTGTTTAGATTACGAGATATATATTTTTTATTTAAAATTTAGATTTAAGATCATTTAAGGCAAATCCTTCATGTTGGTGAGGCCATACCACAGCACGCAGTCCAGCCCCCTGCTACGTAACAGCCAATTGTAAACATGGACGTGGCCAATTAGCAAATCTCAGCATTTGTAAAAGTGCTACATTAAAATCCCACATTTAGGCCTCGTCCACACGGACGTTTGAAATGAACGCACTCTGAAGGCGTTTTTGTGGCGTTGGGTAGCGACGCTTGATTGACATCAGCAAGGCGTTCAAACGGCGTTAGTCGCCGTTTAACGCCTACCTGACGCCCAAGCTGTAGTTTGGTGTATTTACCTGTGGGGGCAGTAATGACTGTCCAGAGTGTTCACACGTGTGTCCTCTTGGTTTATAGTTGCATTGAAAACATGGATCCTTATTCTTTCTTAAGGCTTAACGTTTACATTCTTGTTTTAAAAATCCTCCTGATACGGCGCCGGAGGAGAGGAACAAAACGTGTTTTTTTGCTGTTGCCGTACAGAATCATGGGACATATATTCGGTCCATCACCCAAACGCCATGTAATCGCCATAGCGACGTTTTCCTCACGTTCGTTGGGATTTTGACGCCAAGAACACGTTGCATGCAGCGTTTATTTGACGCCATCCGAACGCGCCGCTGGCCAAGCGCCGGTGATGAATGCCCATGTGGACGCTTTGATTTGCTTCAATGAGCAGGAAAACGGGCGGCGCTCAATAGGCGCTCACCTGGAGTCACGAACGCCAGAAAAATACCTGGTTCAGACGTCCGTATGAACGAGGCCTTAGAGTCACCATTTGTAAAAGTGCAACATTTAGATTTAGAGTGCAACATTTAGCTGTAAATGTGTGAAAATTGCGCTAAATGATAAAAAAAAAGAAAACCTCTAAATTTGTTAAGCTGTATTTACAAATAGCACTCCATAGGGGACATCTTATTTTACCATATTCTCTGTGCAATGTCTCTCCCTTATTATATCACAGTTTTGGTTTTTGTATTTGTGTGAAGGTACAAAAGGTACAAAATGTATCCGGACATTTTTTGAAAGCATTATTTTTTGTTTTCTGTTTAAAAAAAGATTTTTATTGTATTGGCAGATGTCCAAATTTACAATATCTGTTTCAGACATAAAAAAGTGGAATGATGTCATGTGTAGTCAGAACCACTGTGATTGGCCAGAGGCTCATTTGCATATCGCAGCCTTCCGTAGTAACGATTAGTAGACAATATATGTGCAGCCCGTATACACATAAATACTAGAGGTGGGCATAGATTAATTTTTTTAACGAAGTTAACACCAAGATTACAATGAGATTAACGGCGTTAAAAAAATTATTCTATCTATAGATTAATGGTGATATTTTTTTAATCGCGCGATAAGAATCTTGCACCGATAACGCCGTTAACGGCACAGCACTAATAAATACACACTGTACTGTGCATATGTTTTTGCCACCCCTCATTTCTTCATATTTTGTATCCAAATAGCCAGACCTTCCTGTATTTATCTTCCTGAAGGACTCATTTTCAGTCCAGTCCCTAAATCTGATCAGTTCCAGATTAATATGGAACCTACCAATTAATCATTCAGACATAACAAAGCACATCGAACTGAAGTGCTTAACCAGTGAAGAAACAGGTGCAGATGATTCCAAGTGATCAGGCGGTGATCAGTGTACTGGTGGTGCTGAATGTAGAGTGGTTGGAACTCCGTCATCTAGACCTTGTATCTTTAGGCACTTTACAACCTGTCGCAGTAAAACATTAGTTCCCATTATTCTACTCAATATGCCAAAGATAAAATAGGTGCATAAAATAGTATTTTGCACCTACAGTGCAAGGTGATTCAGAGCAAAGTATAAAGAAATAAATGGTGCACAGCCAGGAACAGAGCAATATTTTGTTTCTTCCACTCCAAACACTCTGCAACGGTAACAGCATTCCATTGGACTGCTGAACTTTAGCAAACTAAACAGGCTATCATGTTTAAATGAAATCCTGAATTTAAAATGAGCTCCAGCTTTGCTTCTGTATGTGAACTGTGTGGAATTCGAAGGTAGCAGTACATTTTTAGACAGTGTTTACATAATATATACAAAATTCAAGTGACAGGGGCCCTTTTTCTTGATTCCCAGGTTGCTCAAGTGGTCATCTTTTTGTCAGACTGCAGTTCCTCTAATCAGCTCGCCAACTACTCACATTGGCGATCTCTCTCTCCAGCTCCATCACTTGCATCATTTCCTCCCACACACGTTCATCGTCTTGGGTCAGGTTCCTGTCCTCCCGCGCTATTTTTGCCATGGAAACCATAAACTGCAGGTAGGCTTCACGCACCTACCGGCACAGACAAACACAGGCAGATTGTTGATACCTGTAATTATAACGTGGGCAGTGAGTGTGGGAATCAAAAGGAAGAGAGTGCACCTTTTTGTAGTTGCCATCATTCAGGTAATAATCTCTCGAGGGCATTCCAAGCAAAGGCTGGTCAATCTTCAAAAAAACAATGGAGACATTGAAGTTATTCATTATGACATATTAGCAAACTTTTTCATTATATTTGTATAGGCTCACAATAGTTTCTCTATGTCGTGAGGTTTCAGCGGATAACAGATTCACAAAAATCCCCAAAATAAGTTGCTCTACATGAATAATGTGGCGGCTTGAGTCTCGATCATCAGGCCACACAAACATTTCCAGCAAAACTTTCTTGTTGTAGCGAGCATTTAAGGTTGCCAGGGTGTCTTCAAGCCTCCATGTCTCTACTGTAAAGACAGAAAAAAAACATAGTTTTTCACTCATTTGAAGGAAAAGAAACTGCCCTCATAACCTTGACATTAATTTCATAAAGAGAAGATAATTTTACTGTAATGTGTACCATACACACAGTACATAGTAAAAATGTAACAACGTTCCTACAGGACCATGGTGAAACACAAGGGCCGAACAGGGCAGAACACAGGTGCAAACAGGACAGAACACAAAAGCAACAATTCCACTAAACATTCAGTACAAATGACAATGGCTACATCGAGGAGTAGTATTTGGCCTGTACTGTATTCAAGCTGCAGAGATGTGCAAAGATCCAAATGTGCAAGAAAATGCAGGTCATCAATCAATATGTGCAATTTTAGAACAGCAATAAATATGATTGTGCAGTTTGTACTAGCATAAAAACCATGACAGAGAATGCTGTGTGTTATACAGAATGTGTGATATAAAAAGAGTATTTTAACTGGTTATTAAAGTCTGAGTTGTCCAAGGAGGTACAATAAGGTAGAGGAGGGGGGTGATTGGTGGTGTGTGTGTGTGTGTGTATGTGGTTTTATGCTTTCAGTTCCGGTTAAGGAGTCTGATGGCCTGAGGGAAGAAACAGTTTCCCATTCTGGTAGTGGAGGCCTGTATGCTACGGTACCTTTTACCAGATGGGAGGAAGGAAAAGAGAGTGTGTGAGGCGTGAATGGGGTCGTCCACAATGCGGGGGCCTTTGCAGATGCAGTTAGTCGGTGACAAAGGTGAGAGATACTCAAATGATCTCCTTAGCTGTTCTTACAACCCTCTGAAGAGTCTTGCAGTCCAAAACAATGCAATTCCTGTACCAGGTTGGGATGCAGCTACAGAGAATTCTATTTATGGTACAGTCTATGTTTGTAGAACATGGTGAGGTTTGGGGGTGAAAGGTGTGCTCTCAGCAAGAGATGCTGCCTTATAGGTGATGGAGCTGTTGTTGAGGGTCCATGTGAGGTTCTCTGTGATGTGAACTCTAAGCTCTGACGATCTCTCCTGGGGAGCCTGTATGATACCATTGAGTATGGCACCAAGTACAAAGTAGTATCCCAATACAGCTGGTGGCCTAGAGGTTAGGTAGTTATCCCACGATCACGAGGATTCAAATCCCAGGACCACTGAGGAACCTTTGAGCAAACATACCGTGCTGCTGACTGCCCATTGCTTCACTTGGTGAAAGGGTTAAATGCAGAGAAAGAATTTCACACTGTGTTGTGTGTTCATGCGTGACTATAAGGGACCACTTAGCTTTTATAAAAAGACTACTTGTTATTTAATCACAGACAACAATGAAGATATATATGTATATAAAATAAAAAGCACTCAACTGATTACTAATCTGTATGTGGGTGTGTGTGAGTGCACACATATACTGATTTAAGCTTTCTTGTAGCATTACATTTAATTACAGCTTTATCACTTAGGCATATCAGGGTATAATAATTTAGGTCTCAGTGCCAGTCACCCTGAGGGGAGACTCTCCACTACAAAAGCCATTCAATTACTCCGCACACTCAGTGGCAGTGTGGTGGAGCCTTAGGTGTGCGAAGCCTCAGCCCTCTCAATCAATCTGGTCCTTATCAACTCTCTGAGACAGCAGCTTCAGTGCCATTGTGTTTATTTCACTGTGATAAGGCAGACCACTGCCAGCTTCTATTATAGCAAATCAGGGGTGTCTGGTATCTTCAGTACCTGCTGTGCTGTTCCAGTCCTCCGAGGCTACAGGCCAGTCGCCAATACTATCAATGAGCTTAAGGAGGGGCTGCGAGTCACGCTGCTCGATCACACCTGCAGGGGGCAGCAGGACTGTCAATGTATAAGCTCTTAACATGTTTTAAGGCCATTAAATTCTGCATAAAATCACCATAACAAATTCACAGAACAGTAACGCACTGATATATACTATAATCCAGCGCAGACCATGTTTACATACAAGTCAGGGTTAGAACATGTATGGCCATTACCTGCTCTCTTTGCTATGTCTGCCCACTTCGATCTTTAATCTTTGATTTTCTCCACTTCTTTTCCTCCCAGAAATTTCTTGTAGGGGCTCTAATTGCACTTCAATAGTTTTTTTTACCTTGGTGACTAGAAAACCTCCTCAGTGCTCACCAACAATTTAGATCTTAGAGGCTACATTCAATATTGTGATGTTCACTTTCACTGTACAAAACATATACTGCATTTCATAGATATTACTTTATAGATTATATTATTACAGTTTTTGCAATGGCTACAAGTGTAACATGCCTGGCATTAGGGGTCACCGTCACTAAATACCCAATAAAGATTTTCATGGTTATCGTGGGAAAAATGCTTCAAAATCTTTGGAATCTACCGATTGCAGCAAATGTCATGGATATGTTTGCAGGTGTCTCTCATTACTTTCCAATGTAAATTGTGTAAATTTAGCTATACTCACTCTCATTCATACATGATCTGTAAAGCATCTTGGCTTTTTTGAAAGCTTGTCGATCGCGTTCACTCTCAGTCTCTAGAATCCCTGCGAGCAAGAGAACATATAGCAGAACATGTAGTCCAATTCATGAAGCCTCACATTCAGCGTATCAATAAGACTAGCTTGAAGAGTTCAAACGGACCCTTTAGCACAATCTCCAGCTCGTCTCTCAGAATGTTAAAGACGCTGTGGAGGGAGCTGGTCTCAGGGATGACGTGCCGCTCCAGCCATCCTCCACAGGCATATTGATAAAAGTTCTGGCACGGGTCAACACTCGGGTCCATATTCTGCAGTAACCTTGCCGCTATATGGAGAGCAGTACTTTAAGAATGCATGGTAACAACTGTGCAAAGTAAGTCAGCCTGCAGCAATATGAAATATATGTTTGGCCAAACAAAGTAATATATATATATTATATATATTATATATATAAAACAAAATTATCAGGAGTAGTCAATCAGCCAAGACATTTGGCTGTTTGATATCAGTGTGCTTCTAAACCCACACTAAAGCAACAAGGCTATTGTAGTTAACCAGTAATGGAAACTTGACATATAATCTTAACAGTTAACTGTTAACTGTCTCTATTCACACAAACTAATCATAATTGTCATCACACCTTTGCCTCAAGTAGCATCACATCAAGTTGCTGATATACTGTAGTTTCCGACTACCTTTATAAAATAACACTACTGCTAATCTGAGAAGATATGATAAGGAAGAACTTTATTTATACTGAGGGAAATCCTCGTGTCCTTATCATGCTCGATGTGGCAAGGAAGAATAAAAGATAAGCCAATAAACAAATTATAAATATAGACAATAAACAATAGTGCAACACTACTGCTACCTACTGTTTCACCTATACAACTATACAGTTTTTTTGAGAATGGGTATGTCTGAGTCAAGCGTGTGATGATTTAGTCATGCAGATTTCATGATGCTATTTGGTAGGATCTATGGTCTCCTTTGGACACCAAGCATGTTGATGCTGATTAGCTACATGTAGAATACATTACTGTTTTAAGGATACCAGGAATTTACCTGCAGTGACACAATCTGGGGTTGTGCAAACACCACTGTTAGTGCTGAACTGATACTGTAGCCCTGTTAAAAAGAACAGTGTAACTGAATTCATAAAGGAGCAGTATGGTTCAGTATTTAACATCCATCAAAGCAAGCAACTGGAATGCAGCCCAAAAAAAACTGCCTTACATAATGGGATTCTGAGGTAAAAACAAGAGATTCTCTTCAAAGATACATGATTTATATGATGGCATATTCACAATCACTGCAGACCATTTCTGTCACAGACCCTGATTCTGCACTGAAACTGATTTTGTCAACTGTGACTGTGCAGCTGCCTGGAACTGTTGATAACATTAGAGCTGATGCGGTTGGGAAAGTAGAGAGATTAAACGAGGTGAAACACAAAAGTGGAGAAAAGTATGTCATCTGATCATCTAAAATATGATCTCATCTCAGTCAGTAGTAAATAAGGATGTCTAACCACAAACAAACCACACATGCACCATTTTATGAAACCAGATCTTTACTGAGTAAATTATTGAACCCCCTAAAACTGGGTATCTGTGAGGGTCCACAATACAATATGTCACCCTCGTAGCTTCAAAACTTAAAGATTAATTATAATGTAGTAAATAAATAATGTGACTTAAGCACTCTCAATAATATTCCTCAAGTTTATATATCAAGTATTTTGTAATTGTATATCCTTATATAAAGTAACTATTGAACTATAGGACTATAGACAGTGATCTCTATAATTAATGTGCATGCTAATAAGTTAATAAGCTAATAAGCACTTGCTTATTAATAGCAGTTATTAAGGAATTTCAGCCCATTTTTCAATATTTTGAATATTTTAAGCATATTCATGAATAGCATATTTCAACAGCCAGCTTTAGATTATTGCACAAAATTAGGCTGAGGTCAGGATTTTGACTTGGCCATTATAAAATATGGAATTCCTTCCATTTGAGGGTTTTTTTCTGTTGGGGTCTTCTTTTAACACAATACTAGATATTGGATACTTGATACTAGATACTGCTGTACCTTTAACATTAATGACCTTGATTGTTGAAGGCAATTGGTTCAATAGTTATGGCAATATGTGAACTGGGTGCCAAATAAGTGTGTGTTTAGTTGTTGTTATGATTCACTTTCCTACGGGGTACTGACTTTAAACTTATTTCAAAGCTATTAGCAGTGAGTTTTCTTGCAAATGACAAAGATCTCCAGCCCATATCTATAAGAACTGTACACGAAACTAAAACTTGAGAATTAAGTGTAACCAGAATTGCCAGTATTACCTTTTGAATGTCCATTTCTGAATGGGTATTCTAAAAATGAAAAAGTCATTGTTATAAGAGAGGACATTTAATGTGTATACATCATGTCAGTGAGTTTTCATTACCTCCCATAGAGGGGCAAATTAACACAGACTTCATTTGCTAGCAATGCTTCAGTCTTACAGCAATGATATTTGAAAATCAGGCCTGTGTGACAAGAGATCTGATATCGGTAATGACTGACAAGTGACCCGGTGACGATGCTTCAAAGGTGATCATCGCTGATTTGGGAAGGATAATTGATAGGAGAGCAGAGAGGACTAATTTAATCATAAACAGCTTGCTAAATAACAATACAAAGTGTGCATGCTATGCATAGTAATTCAGGGTATTATATATACTGGTCCGGTGTGCATGTGTACTTTTTTTTAAATGATTATTTTCTTTTTTTATTGTATTACTGTGTGCTGTTTATTACTGCTTGTTACTTGTAGTTACATGAAACTTGCCAAATTAAATATAAAAATTGAGCATATTATACTTCATTCTTTTTTACTGCTAAACCAGATGACTATAACAGAGCATTAGCAAACACTTTGTGTATTAGTTTTTCCTGCAAAGCTCATGAAAGTGGCTTTGAAATGCACTCACTCACTTGTGCACATTCAGTAGTCTGGAGTTGCATTTTCATTCATATTTAAAGAAGGTGAAATAGTTCCCCCAAGCTATTACTAAGATTAAGTTACTTAATTATAGTAATTTGTTATATATATTTTTTGTGCTAAGAGATTATAAAATCAGTTCACTTTATAAGTTAATAAAGCTCATAGACTTGATTTAAGCTGCATTGGTCTCGTTTCTGCAGGGAGCTGGAGGAAACGTCAAGACAAATTAGTTTTAGCGATTGCAGAGGCCTACCTACAAAGACGCTCTACACTTATCTTAAAATATTGCACTAATCAACACAGCTGAAGTATGTTTATGAGAATCTCAAACAGAATAAAACGTGTGTCCCCTACCTTTTAGTGCAGAAGCGTACAGCACTACTAGTCCTGCCAAAGCGCAGCTCATCAGGAGTAACATAATGGACAAACCAATTTCCATAACAGTCCAGCGTTGCTTTCTTGGTTTAGATGTCTTCTCCATTATGTCCAATTGGCTCTCAGATTTTCCCATTCTGTGATGCTGTGAAATATAAAGAAGTTGCAAACAGCAGTGTCTGATAGAGGCTTTTCAGGTGCTGAAAGAGTAAAAGCGAAGTGTGAAATCTCAGCAGTAGCCCAGCAATGATACGAAGACAGGCACAAATGTTAATAAAAATAGCCATCCAGAATTTTTTGGTATGTCAATTCATTTTAAGGTGTCCCTACATTAGATATCTGAACACAAATACTGATCTTATAACAGAGCCCATGTTTAAAGCTGCAGTTCAATAAATGTCCTGAGAAACAGATTCTTAAAATGGTTTTATTTCTGAAATGCAATTTAAAGCAAAACATGGCCCAGAACCATATATGCAAATGTGCTTTTAGAAACTAATATGCAACAAAAGCAATGCA
>JBBPDH010000130.1:8134584-8153276 GCA_037974565.1 Clupeocharax schoutedeni
GGGCGCCGTGTTCCTGGCTGCCCCCTGCTTCACTTGGTGAATGGGTTAAATGCAGAGGATGAATTTTGTGCTGTTCATGCTATGTGCTGTGGTGTGTTCAGGTATGACAAATATCTCATTATAGTTATCGTCACATGACCAGCATTTACGTCTCTGCTTGTTTTTGTCGCATGATAAATGTTTGTTGACAACGATATTTAGTCGTGGCGCTAGGTTGTTCCCCGGCCGAGTTACAGGGCTGTCTTGTAAACACTGGGTCCTCCAGGTAGCCGGGGGAAGGGGCTGCCCACTGCAGTGCCTGTTGAAAATTGCTGATTTTTGTGAACTGGCAAATGCAAAACTTGCTTTTATGTATCAATACCAGTGCCAATTGATATCTCTCAATACTAAATTTCAGTATCGATTAGTATCTGAGAATCTTTTTTTTTTTTTGGGTTTTTTTGACAACCCTGAAACGAAGTAACCTTGTCAACAGTTTGCTGACAGTTATACATTCTTATCCTCAGTTAACTGAAACAACACCTACATTTACATTTAATTGAGTAAACCAGACCTGTGTTTGAGACGATAGGAGAGGCTGACAGATTCTTAGCAGATGTTTTTTCTGGTTTTGCTCTTATTGCCTTTTTCCCTTTCTCACTCCTAGTAGATGACTTGCGCTTTATCTCTCCCACTCTCCCTCTTTCTAAGTCTAGCTCTGTCCCTCTGCAGGACAAGATTGCAAATTGGTTTATTGACCATCTATTTAATCTTGACACCGTGTTTTAATCAGCAGTGAAAAGCCACAGTCAATGCAACCGCATTTTCTCCACCCTGTGTGTGTTTTGCATCCGTTTCCAGTGCATCCCTCCCCCTCACTTTGCATCTGCAGTCTGCCTCATTTGTCACTGGAAGAGCCTTTCCCAACCCACAATTTGGGTGCCAATGTTCTCTGCCCCACTGGCTCTATTGATATCCAATCATGCTTTGCAGTGTAACACAGTGCTCAGACTAGAGCTTTACCTGACTGCACTTTTCCAGGTTATCTCTTTTTCCCACAGCATGCATTTACTATATGTGACCCAGTTTTTGTTTTTCTGTTCCGAATCCATCCATCTCATTAGTCATGGTTCTGACGCTTCAGGTGGGTCTTGTCTGGAAGAGGTCAGTGTGATATGAGGTCATAGCTTTTTCTTGGAATAGAGTTTCACAAATGTCATTGATTGATTTAAGGGATGAAAAAAAAACCTCTAAAGAATTATGCCCTTGATGTTGACATGCAGATTTATTGACACTTTGTCTCTGAGTGAAGATAAGAAAGTAACAGCCTTTCACTTTGGGTGTGAAATTTCCAAAAGAGATATATTGGCATTGTCAGACGTTTGAGTAAGAAGGATACCAACCCTGCAATAACCTTACCTGTCAGAAACAGCTCCTTTAAAGTTTTACTGCTGAGATCAAATACACTTAAGAAGGTGACCTACTCTTCAAACTGTGAAATGTATATTTTGGCCTTGAATGGAACTCACAGTTCTTTTTCTTTTGTGGAGATTACTTGAGGTGTTAACAGATAACAGTAGTCTGCTGGAAGGCCTAGTTTCTGTGGGTCAAGAGGGATTTTATAGCCCCATGCCTAACAGTTGCATCCCCTGGGGAGCTCAAACTTGAGAGGCCACCATCACTTGGGGGCAGATACCGCCTCACTCATCCATCAAGCATCACCAGGTGGGCCAATCCCTCCCAAAGAAATAATGCAAATCCTCTCCCTGTCGTGGAGATAAATTATAGTAATAGGATTTCAGCTTACCAGCGGCCAGGAAATGGCATTTCCTTTAGAACAGTAGCTGCTTTAAGGAGTGGAGAAAACGAGAGAAGTCTTTTTTTTGTTTTTCTGAGGCAGATCGATTGAGGCTAGATATAACTTTGTACTCAACAAAGTGCATGTGCTCTTCTTTTCATTTTCCCTGATGGACAGTATACTCTCTTGCTTCATTCTATGTGATTTCATAAAGCCAGTGCTCGAAATATTGCATCAGTCACTTCTCTGAGGACTTCTTGAGTGGATGGGCTTGGTAGAACAGCTTTTAGCCTGTGGTGCTTTGGGCCAGATGCCTCAGATCTCTCTGCTTTGTTCTGTTATGATGTGCTTGATGCTGTAATGGACATGATTCATTTTCTGAGATGATGTCTCAGAAGTCTGCCCTTCACCTTTGTTTCCCCAAAACCCTGTGCTGTTTTGTCTTTGCAACTTTGTAGCTGTTCTCCCTCACCTTCTTTGTGGTTTTTGATAACCAACATGTGAATAAGGTATTTGAATAAGATATAACAATCAAGGAGTACCATATACTCTATTTTTAAATGCAGATTTGGCTGAGCGTGCAATATACTAATGCAGAAAATATCAGGACAAGCTGCTGATATTGTATCTTTTATTAAATGGTCATATCTCAGTGGAGTTTGAGGGAATCATTAGATTTGTACAGTTACCTTTTTAAATACTAAACCACATCATCCCTATAATGTGAATAATAATCAAATCAAACCTATCTGGTATTGATCATCATGTTAGCTATACACAAAAATGAACATTAAACACTCTATGTTTTGTTCTTTATGCTATTAATGGTATGAAAAAGTGAACAAATCTGAGCATTTGATTATTATTTATTATTATAAGGTTTGGATAGTGAACAGATATTTTCTATTTTCATCCTTTCTGCCTGTCATTCCGTCATAAAATTACCTACTCACCCTTCCTGTCCTTGACTAACCTCAACAAATGAAGGATGAGCAGCTCGATTGCATCCGATCTGTGGCCATTAGACAGAGTCTCTGTCAACAGCTCTGCCTTCAGGCTCTAGCTCCCCAGTTATCTGTGCTGTTCTATGGCCTGATGGCTCAATACCCATTTATAATGCTTCATGTTGCACTCGAGAGTCTGGGATAATAGTGTGGTAACTTTTCAATGCTCTTATTATGGTGAAGATATATGAGACTAAGGTGTTTGAAGATTTTTTATAATCCATGCTTGATTAAATGGAGGCACACCTCTGATTTGAAAGAAATCAAATGACAGGTGTTTAATTCAGTCAGTGAAGTGCAAAATGACCAATGCATACTTCCCCCAACTTTTTTCTCTTTCTCTCTTGTTTGACAGTCTTCAGCCAAAAGCCTGCGAGCAACTATTGGCGATGCGTTTGAGCGGCTACATCGCTTCCTGCGCGAGAGGCAGAAAAGCATGCTGGAGGAGCTGGAGGCAGACACGGCTCGCACACTCTCCGACATCGAGCACAAGATCCAACGCTACAGCCAGCAGCTTCGTGACGTCAAGGAAGGCATCCAGATACTGCAGGAGAAATTGAGCGAGACAGGCCGTCATGAGTTCCTGGAGGGTGTGGCCCTCACGTCTGAGAGGTAGGGGCCAGTATGATGAGAAAGGGGATCGGCAGGATACGGGCTGGGGGAGGGTTATGAAATAGTGGTCCGAGATGCAGTGGTTTTTTGGTCCATAACGCCTTGTCTCCTTCTTTTGTAAATGCTGGTCAGAGAGCAAGTGATTCGTGGAGGGTTTTGCTGGTGGAAGCTACCAAGGCAAGTCAGGATATTTAAAATTAAATTGTAATGTTTTAGTGTGTGATGAGGATGAGGGCTTTTGGACCTGTTAGGATCAAAACTAGATGGGGCTAGGTGGACTGCCTCAGTTTACTTCAGGGTCAGTATTTGACTTTAGCTAAAATTATTCAGCTTTGCCCATAAAAAAAACTCTTTTGAGGAAGTCTGAAGAGCAGTAGAGGGACCATATGGACGAGTGAATAGTGTGATTAATGTGTAGTGGCGGATTTAATGAGAGTCATCTGCAGTAGCACCCGGACTGACCCCCACACCCTTGTGTTGTTTTGTTTTTCGAGCAATAAGGCTGTTTGTAAATCAGGATTGTGAGTTCTTTTGCATAAAAAGGGTTGAAATAGTTGACCAAACACACATTTTCTTTTGTCTCTACAGAATAAAAGGCAAAATACATGAAACCAACCTTACTTATGAAGATTTCCCAACATCTAAATACATGGGGCCATTGCAGTACACAATCTGGAAGTCCTTGTTCCAGGATATCTCACCAGGTAATGGGTCACATTTCAATTTAGTAGCCTGTATTTTCTAAGATGGCATGTTTCTGTTGACACATCAGCCAGGACTCATGATGAAAAAGCAAGACATTTAATTTAATTAATCTTGATCCAAGCCTGGATTCATCACGTCAGTCATTGTGACAATTTAGTCTTAATTGAAATGCAAATGAGAGAAGAACCTGTAGGTGTTTAAAATTACAGTCTTCCTAAATTATAAATTAAATGTGACTCCTTCTTGTTCAGCATGTCACGTGTAGGGCACATCGCACAGGTGAAGATAATATTTTTTGGTGTAACATGATATTTCTGCTGAAGAAAAAATATACAGATCACAGTCAGGCATGTAGTTTCTGTTTTTCTTTTTGTACAGTTTTTTTTCTGAGCATTACTTATTCAATACCCCTGTCCTAACTGGCAGGTCTTCTTATCATACACTATGGTTTTATGTATTACCACAACAGCCACTGCAGCCTACCAACATGACATGAGATTGTTTCTATCCACTATGCAACTACTGATAGGATTGTCAGCTTTTTAACATGATGCATGAATTAATATAAATGTTTGTGGACACTGCATGCATTGCTCAATTCATAATACAGTTAATTAACAATATACAGTGAGGAACATATGTATTTGAACTACCTGCGATTTTGCTAATTCTTCATGGAGGGGTCTGAAATTCACAGTGTAGATGCATTCCCACTGTGAGAGACAGAATGTAAAAAAAAAATCAGGAAATCACATTGTATGATTTGTAAAGAATGTATTTGTTTTGCACATAAGTGTTTAAATATTTGGTACAGAAGCGATTGTTTGCAATTACAGAGGTCAAATGTTTCCCGTAGTTCCTGACCAGGTTTGCACACACTGCAACAGGGATTTTGGCGACTGCTTCACCCAGATCTCCACTAGATCAGTCAGTTTCAGATCCATCCAAAGAATTTGATTGCATTTAGGTCTGGAGACTGGCTAGGCCACTCCAGAACCTTGATATGCTTCTTACGGAGCCACTCCTTGGTTCTCTTGGCTGTGTGCTTCAGGTTATTGTCGTGTTGAAAGACCCAGCCACGACCCTCTTCGGTGCTCTGACTGAGGGATGGAGGTTGTTGCTCAAAATCTCACAATATATGATCCCATTCATCCTCTCCTTAATACAGTGCAGTCGTCATGTTCCCTTCACAGAAAAGCACACCCAAAGCTTGATGTTTCCAGCCCCATGCATCACAGTAGGGATGGTGTTCTTTGGATGCAACTCTAGACCAGAAGTTTAGACCACATGACTTTCTCCATTGCCTCCTCTGGATAATCCAGATGGCAAACTTCAGATGGGCCTGGACATGTGATGACTTGAGCAGGGCGTGATTTTAAACCATGACGGCTTAGTGTTCTACCGACAGTGACCATTGAAACTGTGGTCCCAGCTCTCTTCATGTCATTGACCAGTGCCTGCTGTGTAGTTTGGGCTGCTTCCTTTCTTATGATACCCTCTTGCATGGAGTCTTTAAAGAGCTCAGACAGGTGCTACTAATTAGGATTATTAAGAGATGTAGAGGTGAACTTCTTAAAGGCAGAGTAACAGGCCTTTGAGAGACAGAATTCTTGCTGATTGCCAGGTTTTCAAATACGTATGTGCAGCAGTGCAATACATATACATTCTTTACAAATCATGCAATGTGATTTCCTGATTATTTATTTACTTTTTTTTGCATTCTGTCCCTCACAGTGGGAATGCACATACAATGTGAATTTCAGATCCCTCCATTATTTCTAAGTGGGTGGCAAAATTGCCGGGTGTTCAAATACTTATGTTCCTCACTGTATTGTTAAACAATTGTTGTATATTACCTTTCTCACTACTGATATTCCAGTAGTGCCTCTCTCTAGTGTAAAGCATACACTAGCTACCACAAAGAAAAATAATGAAATTAATAAGTAAATACATTTGGTTAATAGTGTAGGCCAATTGTGAACCAGTGGTCAGTGGCCACTGGTGTGTGTTTAATATATTGTAAGTAGGCAAAAATAGAGCATCATGATGAATACGTATTTTCAGGGTGCATGGTGAATTTCATGATGTTTGATAAACAGGATATTGTCCAATTAAACTGGATTTGTTGTGTTTGTAATGAAGCCATTGATTGGGCGCTGTTTTCTTTAGTACTCACGTTATATGCAGTAACTTTGAAAAAGATTTTGTAACAGAATGTGTCACAATATCACAGTAATGATAAAACTGTCATATCAAAGAAATATCGTCACATAAGGCTGACCAGTATTAGGAAATTATTTTATTAATTAATTTAAAAGGGAAATGAAGACTTTAGTAATGCATGCTGTTGACATACTGTATTCTTTTTAGGGTCATTATTAAGTATATCTATATTTAGTGTATAATAAATATACTGTCTTGTCTCTATCGTACAGCAGCGGAAGATTTCAGATCTCCACTACCTGTTCTGCCGTTCCTTAATACAGTGTTATTTAAAACCAGGGCACTGAGAAAATCTCACCTTTTTCAATCAGTTCTTCAATTTAGCATCTTCTGTACTGACTGAAATAAGCAGGGGAAGTTGTGTAGCTGCTCTTGACAGTGTGCCAAATGGAACAATCGTCTCACATCCGTCTCTTAAAATCTCTGTAATGATAGTGCAGCTCCCATCCTCCCACACTGGGATGGCTTTTTGGGATTATTAGCTCTCCTATCTTTTTTTTTTTTCACCCTCCTTTTTTTCTAGCCTTCAACCTTTTTGTGATATCTGCAGCACTCTGTGGCCCTACAGAGATTCACTGGAGCTTGTTTTCTGTGTGTTTGAGAGTAAGAGCGAGAGAAAGGAAGAGAGAGAGAGCCTAAAATATTTATAGGCTACCTGACGTGCAAACTGCCAATGTCATTGAGTGGAAACGACAACATTCTATCCTCTGGACCGTCTCCAGACTCAGCTGCTTGTGGCAGTGCTTATAAATAGGGAGGCTGGAAATGTTTTGCAGATTTCCATCCCCGCCTTTGACAGCACTGTCTATCTGTGGGACTCGAGGAAAACAAGCCAGCATCAGTTTGCTTATAATATTCCATGATTGCGGAATCCCATCAAAGTGTCTAAGATTGGCCTAAGACAGTGGTCCCCAACTTTTATTTCGTTACAGACTGGTTTAATATCAGAAACTATGTTCACGGCCCGGCCTTTAAGGAGTGGCAGATAAATATACGTATACGTATTTATACAAATAAATGATACACATAAAAATGGGGATATTTTTAAAAATATAATAATAATGAATCTATAAAATACAATAATAAACGTAAATCCAGTGTGTACTCGCAGTTTTATTAACAGCAATTTCATAACAACGAGCCAACAACATAACACGGGTAACATCCACAGTTTTTTTTTCTGTGCAGCCTGCGGACCGGTACCACATGACCCATGGCCTGCGGTTTGGGGACCACTGACCTAAGAGACCTTTTATTTTTTTCTCACAGAATCCGTTTGGTGGTTTATTAGTATTGCCTCATGTTTTCATTTGCGTTTTCCATTTCCCAAATTACCTTCCAAGATTATTCATAGTAATATTGTAAAGTGTTTCAGCATGCAGAAGACTTTCATATGCATGAATCAACCAAGCATTCCAGAAATAATTTACAGGATGTGGTGCACAACAATGTGGTTTTACTTTCCAAGGTGTTCATTTCAGCATGACCAGGTAAAGCAGAGCGTGTGTGTGCGTGCGTGCGTGCGTGTGTGTGCCTGCGTGTGCGTGTGTGCACGTGTGCCTGCGTGTGTGTGCGTGCGTGTGCATGTTCGTGTGTGTGCCTGCGTGTGCGTGCGTGTGCCTGCCTGCGTGCGTGTGTGTGCGTGCGTGTGCATGTGCGTGCCTGCTTGTGTGTGCGTGCGTGTGTGCGTGCGTGCGTGTGACTGCGTGTGCGTGCCTGCGTGTGCCTGCGTGCGTGTGCCTGCGGGTGTGTGTGCGTGTGCCTGCGCGTGTGTGCGTGTGCCTGCGTGTGTGTGCGTGTGTGATTAACTTTATTCTGACTTTTACTTCTTTTTTTTTACTTGCTACTGTTTGGCTACTCCTTGTAGCAGTTGTGAAATTAATCCTGATCTGTTCTGCAACATTTTTCAGTGCAATATGAGCCCTGAACTCCTGCCTCCAGGAGTATGATTAGTGTAATATATTCCTCTGTGCTGTTAAGAAAGACTATATTAAAGATCGTACGACAGTGTTTCTATTACTCAGTGGTATTAAATCATTCATGTAATAGCCTTAAATGTATTGAATTTCAAATTTTAATTGCATTCACCCAAGCCTCTGTTGCCAAATCCATGCCCACTTGGACTGCAATGGACTGCGCTGTCGCCATTTCTGTTTACAGTGTCCGGTCAGACTCTCTAGAGCATTCTGCAGGATAATTTCTTCGGCCTTTCTCTGGCCAGTGTCTCCTGCAGTTCTTTTCTGCTTCCATCTGCCTGCTTGGACCAGTTTGTATGCTGGCACTTTGCTGGCTGTTTGAGCTGAACAAGCAGCACTGTATTCTCCTCTGGACTGTGCCAGGCAGGTGATGGCTGATGGATGAGGTTTTTATTTATTGTTTCTACGTCAGCAATGCTAGAATACAGCTTCAATTCTACAAACCTTCGCAGACTTGGAATACATTCTGTCCCTAACCCGTACATTAGCCTCTATTTTGGTTATTTGTACGTATCAAACACTGCTCTTTGAAAGAATCATGCGCGAAGTCTTTTCAAGGGATGTGCTGGTATTGATTTAACATGCAGTCAGTGGCTTTAAAGTGGTTATTTGCATGCACAAGCCATGCTTAAAGGAGCTCATCTCCACCTCAAGGGCAAGATTTTTGAAATTGCCTGCATACTGTGTTCCCCAGTCATTACAATACCAGTAGCCATTGTTATGGAGAAACTGACAAGCATATAAAGCAGCCCTCTCCCTGCTGGAGTGTACTTGGAATTTGAAAGGAAGCAAAGATGGAATGAGAGTGAGTTTGAGTTTGTCAGATGGAAGTAATTATCACTCTATGACTGTCGTGAGCGCTGTGCTGTGGAGGTGCATGCAGTGAGTAATGTTATTTCTGCTTGGAGGCAGGCTGTGGAGCTGTATCAGCACACCTGACTGACAGCAAGGAGCTCTTCTACCGACTGCCTGTGGCCGAAGCCGGTGATTTGAAAGAAGGCATGCAGCAGGAAACCAAACAAAGAGCTGTTTTCTGCTACTCCCACTAAATGTCCTGTATTTTTCCAGAGGCTGAAACCATTTAGTAGATCAATGGCTTTTGACACACTGATAATAGCAGGTGGATGAGCTGTAGCGCTTCCTGGAATACAGATATTAATGATGCTGTTTTCTTTTCAACTCCTATAGTGCCTGCCGCCTTGACTCTGGATCCCCTGACCGCCCACCAGAGGTTGATACTATCTGATGACTGCACTATAGTGGCATATGGGAACCTGCACCCACAGCCACTGCAGGACTCGCCCCGTCGATTTGATGTGGAAGTGTCTGTGTTAGGAGCTGAAGGTTTCTGCTCAGGCGTCCACTATTGGGAAGTGATGGTCTCAGAAAAGACTCAATGGATGATTGGCATAGCCAATGAGACCGTCAATCGTAAGGGGAGCATCCAAATCCAGCCCAGCCGTGGCTTCTACTGCATCGTTATGCATGACGGCAACCAATACAGCGCCTGCACTGAGCCCTGGACCCGTCTCAATGTCAAAAGCAAGCTGGAGAAAGTGGGTGTCTACCTGGACTACCCCAAAGGCCTGCTGGTTTTCTACAATGCTGATGATATGTCCTGGCTCTACACCTACCGAGAGAAGTTCCCAGCAAAGCTTTTCCCATACTTTAGCCCTGGCCAGAGCCATGCCAACGGAAAAAATGTACAACCTTTGCGGATCAACACCGTGCGTCTATAGGAACTCTACATCTAACCCAGTCTGAGAATCTGATTCAGGCTTCTAAAGAACAATAGTTTTTCCTTTTCTTTACTTTTTTTAAGAAAAGGCAAAAAAGCCCAGGGTGTATAAATTTGATTTCTTTCAGTTCATTTTAAGGCACTTGCAATTGTCAGTGGTTTAAGTAGTGACGGATGAAATGGTCAAGCTGCCGGACATGCTCTTTGGCACTTTGACTGCTTCAATTTCTGTAGCAATGACTTGGAAATGTTAATGGAAAATCTTGCACACTTGTGAGGAGGGCACCTATGTGGGCTTTTTTTGTGTATTCAAGTGTTGCTGGTCATTTATAATTCCTCCATGACCCGCTCACTCTCCCAGGGTCTCCCAGCTGCTCACATACAATGCACCAACTCATATCCTCTCAGCCTCCAGAGACCATGTGCTCCCCTCTTCCCTTTTTTATGGCTTCTGCCTTTTTGTTCTTCAGCCAGAGATGTGAAGATGTGTCGCCTTTTTCTCATTGTGCAATTGGCTTTGGTGTGTTTGTGGAATGTCCAGTACTGTACTGCTACACTACCCTTTTTCCTTAATTATTATTATTAGTAGTAGTAGAAGTACTTTTATTATTTTTTGCACAGGTTATATCTTGTGCTTTGCTGGTGACTGATGAGATGCATATGTGTTCTTAATGACTTTGACTCCCTCCCAATTTCTTCTGTGGTAAGAATGGCACATATATTCTTCTGCTCCTCAGGTGACCAGTCTACTGCGTGTGACTTTGCAGTCGTCCAGCAGTTATCACAGTCCGAACGTCCAGATGAGTGGGTTATGGGGTCTGAAAGAGTCTTACTACGTTTAGTACAAACCTGTCTCTCTTACGCCTGAGATTCGGGGCACTGAAAGACAGACTCATGTGGGATCCATGTATCCTGCTTCTGTTGGAAACGTAACATTGCACATTTCTATATAGTGTAGGTTTTCACTACGCCTCATACTAGTGTCAACTGTAACACTCGTTGGCCCTCAGCATGATATTTTTATTATTATTTGTCCAACCTGTTTTGGGCCTTTTAGTACCTTTCTACTCTCTTTAGAACCCCTCTGGTCTTCCCCTGGATGTCTCATTAGGACGTTCATTGTGTTAAAGGGAGCGTGGACTTATCACGTCAGGCCATCTGTCAACTTTAACAGTTCTAATGAACCAGAAATTGAGCAAGGTGGTTGCCTGACTTTGCAGTGGCCAGTCTGCAAAGTCATGACAGTCTGTTTTATCAAGTGTAGTATTGATACCAACCAAACTGAACGGGCCAAATGTCTTTAAAAATCTCCATGTAAATAGTTTACTAGCTAGGGATTTTGCCACTGAAGTCTTATGTGATAATACTGCACAAAAATACATGTTTCTGAATGCACTTTGATGTTCCCTATTTGCCCATGAAGGGACATTACCACTACTGGAGAGTAATATTCAGTACACTGATATTCTCTGAGGTCCAATTATAAAACACAGCCTCCCTGTTCTAATACACCAGGGTGTTTTTACGGTTTCTGTAAATTCGGGGTTTCTTCCATTATCAGCAATAACCAGCTCCTGGTGTTCTTCTCCATATTGCACAGCAAAATATAGGATTGTCTTTCCAGGATCTGCACAGCAGACATAATTATACATTAGAAGCCCCTCGACTTAAATGACTTTAGTGAAAGCATTAAAATTACGTTGGGCCAGAAAACAAGTTATAAAATATTCCTTATGTTCGGATTTCATTTATTTTTAATTCCTTGTGTCTGTTATGTTCTGGTTTTCTTCATTTCAATCATAGCCATTTCCACTCATGCAGTTGTGTGAGAGCCCTCTGGGATTGCTCATCAGTTCAAGCTTTTTCCTGCAGCGTAAAGGAGCATCTCAACGCTTTGGGGAAATGTCAGGTCCCTAAAGTAGAAACCCAACTGTGCTCTTACAGAAACAGTGCCTTAGATGGTTTAGCTAGTTGGGAGTCTCTATAAAAGTTGGTGTTTAATTCACTCCAAAATATCAACTTCTGTGACAGTTTACTGAAAACTGTCTGGTTTCGTCCAGCCAGACCCGAAGCTAAATTCAGTATATAGAAAGCACGAACTGCTCCTTCAACACTGCACAGCTTTTGAGGAACTGGGCTAATACAGAAGAGACATTTTCCATTCCATTCATTCATTCTGTTCTTTTTCTTTTCTTCATTGCGTGTATTAAACACATACCTCTCTGTTCTTGTTGGGTTATGCTGTACTGTGTGGGTCTTATGTGTTGATGTTTAAAGGTTATGGCGGCGTTGTGGGATGTGCGAACCTGCACAAGTGCTACAGGGACCTCTGCAGAGTCTGTGTCATGTAGGACTGCTCACATTTATCTGAGGCAGTCAGTATTTTATTGGGTGGTGGGAAACTTGAGATAAATAGTTAAGTTTACTATGCTTATTATAGTGATTATAACAGTGATGATGATTATGCTTTGGGCGACGGACGCATTGCACCCTTTGTTGTGTAAACGCACTCTGGTATGCTCTTGCTGCTAGAGGTTCTTGAAAAATGTTTTAATGTATAATTAAAGAATGGGGAATCCAAGCATGTTTGTCTTGTCTCTTCTTTGTGGTTGAGAGAATCACAGTAACGATGGCCAATGTTGTCTGTTCAGTCTTTCTTAATGCAGAATACACCGATTACAGACTGCTGTTGTTGCGAGTTTAGACATAGAAAATTTAACTCGGCAGGCTGCATTTGAAACATCTGTGATTTTAAAGCTGTGCTTAGCTCAAGAAATTCGACTCATGGCTTGAGACCCTACATTTTCACCTAATTGATATTTACAGTGAATTTACATGTACTAAATTGCACATGTTTGTTTTCATAAAACATTAATTTGCTGCACTATATGGACAAAAGTATTTAGGGTGGCCCCTTACTTCCAGTGAAGATCAATCTTAATGCCTTAGCACTCCATGCTTACTTTGTGGACACAGTGTAGGGAAGAACCTTTTCTATTCCAGCATGACTGTGTCCCAGACTGTGGAGCACAAAGCAAGCTCCATAAAGAAATGGTTGGATGAGTTCAGTGTGGAAGAACTTGACTGGCCCAAACTGAGCCCTAACCTAAACCCCATCCAACACCTTTGGGATGAACTGGCCAGGCCTGACCTCATAAATGTTCCACAGAATGAATAGGCACAAATTCCCACAGGAACTTCAAAATCTTCTGGAAAACCTTCAGAGAAGAGTGGAAGCTGTTATAGCTGCAAAGGGGGACCAACTCCATATTAAAAATGTGTGTCTATAAAAGGGCCAATGGTGAGAAGTAGTTGTGGGAGTTGGTAGTTATGTGTTTGTGTTTTCTGAGTGAGAAGTACAAAAGAAGATTCAACCAAATCTTAGGAAAACGTCACTGCGATCACTTAAGATTGTGAATGTTTTGGTTCCATTGCTGCTGCATTGTGTGGAATGCAAACTGGAAAGTACCCCACACTGGCTGTGACTGATGGTTCATGAGAATACAAGTACAGAGAAGAACACATTGTGTGTTTTTTTAGAGGTGGGCATCGATTAATTAACGGCGATATTTTTTTTTATCGTGCGATAAGAATCTCCCGCGTTAACGCCGTTATCGGCACAGCTCTAGTGTTTTTGTTTGTTCACAGCATTAACGTCTGCTCATGAAGATTTGTCTGTTCAGCATTCAGATCTTGATTAGATCTTTTTTTGTCATGCAGTATTAACATTTCAGTTAAAATTAAAGAGTAGGCATGGTATATACCTCAATTGTAGCCCTCAGAGAAAGAGATGTCGAGTTGGGTATGTTTTAGTTTGAATATGATTTAAAACAATAGCTATAGGCGGCGGACGGCTCTTGTAATATTTTGCATTAACATATGTTTGAATGAAAATTCAGGTAATTATAAACCAGACACCAAAGCAAGACTTGACTATGAAGCTTGGGTTCACTTATGGCACGACGTCCTTTACAGAGAACATTGAAAATGTAATATAGCTGCTGCCAAAAGTCAGAGGAAAACTTTTTTTCATAATACAAGGGCTCTTGTAGCATGAGCCCCTTTGGCTGCTTCCAAATGTAAACAGGGCCAAGAATGATCCCCATATTCCCTTCATGTTACTTCCCCTCAGCTGTCAAATGTTCATGGAAGAATCTTTTGTTCTTCATCTCTCGGCTTATTTCCCAGTAGGTGAAATCAATTTCTCTTGTCTCCCGTTGCTGTGCGTTCTCAAACGGCAGCTGTTTGGATAATGACTACAAGAACTTTAAGTAAGCAAGTGATGGATCACACTCTCCTCCTGAGTACAGTATGTCCTCATTCGGAGAGACGGAGAGTGAGAGAGGATAGCTTTGGCAACCAAATATCTTTTGTTCGCAAGAGGAAACGCAAAAATAGAACTTTTTTATCTGTCATGAATTTTTTTTGTAAATCGTCCTATAATTATAGTGTAGCGAAAAAAAATGGTTACCTAAATTTAGAAAGTCATGATAAATAAAGATGATAATTTTTTTTATCAGAAAAAATTGCTTATGCAACAACTTCCTGTGCAAAACTCTGACACCTAAAAAAAAATTTCTTAAAAGCTGTTTACAGCTGTGCAGTGGTGTTAAGTTAGTGTTAAAACACTTACATTACAACACATACAAACAACATTAATACAGTAAATTGGGGTTTTATGTGTGGCAAAGTGTTCGCTTAACCATTTCCAGACCTCTTTCCTCATGGCTTGCTTAAACAAACTAGATGCTCCCTGGACACTCTGCCCACAATCTTTTTTTAAAGTATTTTTAGTAGCTTAGCGCAGGACCTGTTGCACACTGTGAACAGCTCTCTGAACATTTTTCCAGCGCTGTTGAAAACCCCAGTTATTAAACCCCTCCTGAAGAAGCGTAATTTAGCCGCCTCCGTTCTTAACAGCTCTAGACCTATTTCTATCATCAAGATTCTGGAGAAAGTAGTTTTTAATCAAATCAGTAATTACCTGGACACAAACAGCTTGTATCAATTTGTATTTGTATTCTGTCAACATCATAGCACAGAAACTGCTCTTGTTAAGATAGAAAATGATGTTTGCCTGAATATAGACGCAGCGTTGACCATAATATCCTGTTAGACAGACTTGGGTTGGGTTGGGTTCTCAGGTACCTTAGTTGGTTCCGGTTGTACTTGGAAGGCAGGAGATATTTTGTCTCGATGTGAATCTGAGTCCCCCAAGGGTCCGTTCTTGGATGTATCCTATTCAATCTGTACATGCATCCTCTTAAAGAAGGATGTGTCCTGTCATAACTATGCAGACGACACTTAGATCTATCTATGACTCGTTGTGTCATTGTGCCAGAAAGTACATAACTGGATGCATCGTAATTTTCTCCAGTTAAATAAAGACAAAACGGAGATTGTTCTGTTTGGTAACAGAAGGGTAGATCAATTGTTAGTGCCAACCTGGAATCTAGAGCATTTAAGACATCCACCCATGTCAAAAACCTTGGTGTAATCATGGCTGGAGACCTTAATTTTGATGATCACATCAAAGTCAGCATTTTGGCACCTCAAAAACATTGCTAAAGTTAGAGATTTTGTGTCCAAACAAGACCTAGAGAAACTTATCCATGCCTTCATTTCATGCAGGGTTTATTATTGTTATGCTCTACTCACTGGGATTTCCAAAAGGTCCATAAGGCTCCAGCTAATTCAAAATGCTGCTGCCAGAGTTCTAACAAAAACCAAGAAAAGAGCACATTACTCTCAATCTCAGGTCCTTACTCTGGTTCCCAGTTCAGTGCAGAATCTACTTCAAAACATTACTTATTGTGTACAAGTCACTCAACGGTTTGGGCCCTACGTACAGCTCTGATATGTTTAAAGTTCATATTCCTGTTAGGTCTCTTAGATCTGCAGGAGCTGGATAGCTAGTGGTAAGAAGATCGGAAACTAGACCTGGTGAAATGGCATTTAGTCATTATGCAGCTCGCTGCTGGAACAAGCTGCCCATTACTATCAGATCTGCACCGACTGTGGCCAGCTTTAAAAAGCTGCTAAAACAGCACTATTCTCCTCTGCCTTCTTTTAAATATTTGCACTTTTACTGCAATTTTAATGCTCTTTTATCCCTCTCATTATATTTATCTTTATTTTATTTTCCATTCTTTAAAGCACATTAAATGACTGTCTGTGTATGATAATGTGCTATAAAAATAAACTTGAACTTGCTTGTTTGTATTTATTCTAATAATTAGCTGTGTTTTTGCTGGCAGAAAGAAGCACTCTGCTGATATAAATGACTTCAAACAATTTACACAGGTGCCTAAGACATTTCCACAGTACTGTATAAAATATACAACTAAATAAAACGTGCTCTGTACTAAATAAATTTTACTGTATACATGAAATGCTGTGGGCAAATACTACAGATAAATAAATAAATGCTGGTACTTTACTAGTTAACGCAAATAGTGGTTTGAATTTGTTATCCATACTGCATGTAATGGAGATAAATAATGGTGTTGCATAAGTAGTGACATACGTAGTGATGTTGCACATGATAAGACTATTGCACACAATAGCAGGTTGTTGTATATAATATTTTGTTTGGATGTCTGAGTTCCAGAGTCATTTATTCCAGAGAATATACGACTTTGTGAAATAGATGCTAATGTTCACTCAGGGACATGGTTCCCCATAACCAGAAACTATGAAGCAAATGCTCTAATATCTTCAGCTGGGTGGTTTGCTTTGAATGGCGCTGCTGGCTGTGAACCAGTTCACTCTCCCACAGGACACATGTTCAGTCAGGCAAACTCCAATCCGTTTTGCACACAGATGTCTTTCGAATGAAAAGCACTGTCACATCGCTATCGCGCCCAACACCTGGCGGTGCTGTGTGTGGGGCGAATTTCCGCCTGGCACTCCGGGGGAAAAGAGGGGAATGAGCCAGAGATGACAAAGGAAGACAATGAAGCTTCACTGTGCTCCTCAGTCTCAAAGTCACAGGCAGCGATTTGTGAAACTGTCTGCAACCGAGTAATACTTTATTATAACCTTGATTTAAAATCTCAAAGATAACTCCTTTTATGAAAATACCAGTGAACGCTGAAATGACTTTTTCAGAACCAACTCTTTCTCATTATTATAGACAATTTTGTGTCAAGGCTTCCAATTAGTTCTGATATCCGTGATTGTGAAGGACACTTGACGCTCTCAGAATGAGCTCTGTGGCGTTCTACTTTTGGAATCAGGAATCAACTCTCCACTCTACGCACTGATTAATCGTTGGAAGAACCTTGACACCTACTTTGACATTTATCTGAACAGAGAGCTATTCATAATGGAGATGTACATCAAGTGGGATATATTTGGCTGCAAGTGAACAGTCAGTTGTAGGAAGCAGCATAAATGGGAAAGTATAAGGGTGTGAGTGACAGGGGTCAGATTGTGATGGCTAGAACACTGGGTCAGAACATCTCCAGAACAGCAGGTCTTGTGGAGGGCAACCACTATGCAGCGTTTAGTCTTTGCTTAAAGTGGTCCAAAGAAGTACAATCAGTGAACTGGCCACAGGGTCTTGGGTGCCCAAGGCTCAATGTGCATAAAGAAAGCAAGCTCAGTCCTACAGAACAGTAGGCACCATGTCATACTGAACATGAGAAAGAGTTAAGATGTTAACTTGTACTTCCAATTCCCCAGATCTCAGTCCAGTTGCTTGACAAACTAGTACAACATATGTAGGCCCCACCTCGCAACTTGCAGGAGTAACATCTTGTTGCTAAAAACTACAGGAGACCTTCAGAGCTCTTGTGGTATCCGTGCCTCAACAGGTCCGAGCTCTTCTGGTGGCACAAGTTTAACCTACACAGTATCAATCAGGTGGTTTAAATGTTATAAATGATCGATTACTGTGGGTAAGAGGCCTGCACTTTAGGGCCCTTATCATTACCCAGTGCAATGCAAATGTCCCAAGAAGTCATTTATCCTAATAGGTTTCAGCAATAAATGACAGTCAGACAACTACGCTTGGCTTTTCAAAAAAGGGATCTGCGTGATATCTCTTTGTAATGATCTCCATATGCACTATTCATGAATTCAGCTTACAGTACCCCGTTGACAGTTTATTACATCCACCTATCTTGGGGTTTTTATCTTGTACATCTGTTATATAGTGGCACTTTGTAAGTTTATAGTTAGTGCCCGTAGCTCTTCTCTTTAAAAAACCCTTTTCTCTAGTCTATCAATGAAAGAGGAGCAAAACAGAACCACCTGATTTATTTAGTGGTTGACCATTCTCTGCACGGGTTGAGAATATCTGTATGGTCAGAAACTGATCACTGATGAAGAGCTTTAGGGTGAGTAAAAGAAACAGCATGTCAAATGATTATCTACAGTGCACGCAGAATTACTAGAATCCTTGTTAAAATGATTGGATAAGGCTTATATAATATGTTTATTATTTTTTATTCTAATATAATGAAGTAGAGCATATATAATATTTTTTTGGGGTACATTTAGTCTTAAAATAAAGCAACCACTACTGAAAAATGCGGTTATAAAACGAAATCACGTCTTTTTAACATATATTATGATATTCCAGGAGCTACCAAAATCTTTTGGACCTTCAACTAACTACAACACATGTTTTGGGGAATATATATATATATATA
>JBBPDH010000130.1:8157372-8169192 GCA_037974565.1 Clupeocharax schoutedeni
TTTCGCTAATGCTAATGTTTTTTTAAGCAATAATGTTTTATGATTATTTATTTACCTTTACATTTTCTTTAAGGGTAATACATTAAACTGAGGTTAACACAAAGTTAAAGTGTTCTGGGAGCATATTTAGGGTTTACACTATAAAAATAGGCTTTTTTTTCTTTTTTTACCAAAACACAACAGTTTTTCACTATATGTGGGTGCTCTTGGAATGTAACCCCAGCAAAAAGCGGGGATTACCGTATTTTAAAATGACATTATAAATAATGTCAACTGAAGTAGTTCATAGGATATTTAACATATCAAGGTTGGTAGTGTGCTTATAATGAATATGGTTCTAGTCCAGCACTGCACACAAGCATGACCGAAGGTTTTCCTATCCAATGGACAAAAGTTTTGGGACACTTGACCATTACAACAACAGAGACTTTAATGACATTACATTCAAATACATAAACTTTAATATGGAGCTGGCCCCCCTTTGCAGCTGTAACAGCTTCCACTCCTTTTGGAATGCTTTCCACAATTGGAGTTGGAGTTTCTGTGGGAATTTGTGCCCATTTATTCTGTAGAGCTGTGATAGTCAACTGGCGGGCCACATCCGACCCCCTGATGGAAAATGAATGGACGTGCATGGAGCTAGACGGCAAAATTCTGCACTCCTCCGTGGATAAGTTCTCCTGATATTCAAATTTCTCTGATATTACTGAATCAGGAATAGTCTAGTGAGGAGGAAAAAGTATGTTCCTACATTAATTTTGTGCAGCACATGCATGGAAATGACTTTCAACTGTTCCAAGTTAAGACAGATACGTGTGTGTATATAAGGAAGCCAAAACGGATGCTTCGGCGTCAGTCATTGTTTATCTTCTCTGAGGACAGTGGACTAACCGGCCTTATTTTGAGTTTTTGTGTTTACCGTGAAATATCTGAGTTTGTTTCGAACCAATTTCTAAGTTTCATATAATTTAAATCTGTTAAAATTGATAAAGGCTAAAAAAAATTACAGAAATTTGGAAGGACAAATAATATCTCAAATAATAATATATTACTTAAGATACAATATTAATTGTTTTATTTTAAGAGAGACACTCACAGTATCTGCTGAGAATAACTGGCCCTTGGACAATTGCACTTGATGACCCCTGCTGTACAGCATGTATGAGGTCAGGCACTGATGTTGGACTAGAAGGCCTGGTTCACAATCTCCTTTCCAGTTCATCACAACGGTGTTGGATGGAGTTGAGGTCACGGCTCTGTGCGTGCGCCAGTCAAGTTCTTCCAGACTGAACCGGTTTTATGTACTGAAAACACAAAATGTCTTGGGATTCTGAAACATTAACATTGTCCATTACTGGAAGCAAGGGGTCTAGCCCAAACCCTGAAAAACAGCTGTGCCCATATACTTTTGTCCATATTGTCAATTAACCATTAGTTCCATGTAACACCTCACTCTGTCACACATCCACACTAATCTGAGCAATAAACTGATGCTACTTTGTTGTGCAATTTCTTATTGCGTTTGAATCATTATCATTATGTGCATTATTATTGTATCACTTTATTTTATTATTTTATTACTATGTGCGGCAATCTGCCATCTGCAATATTGTTCAATTTTAATCTGGTGAGAAGATATTGCACATAATTATAATGTTTTATTAGTATGTGCAATAGCCTTACCATGTGAAAATATCACTACTTATGTCAGTATTACTAATCTACTACTGAACCCTATTCACTCCTAACGCTACTTGTGTTATTAGTAATTCACTTGACTGTCAGTTATCTATAGTATTTATAGTTTGTGTATAAAGCTTAGAGCATTTTATATTTTATATTATTTGTGTGTCTGTACAGTCATAACATAAGTGATTTCCTCCAGGAAATTGGAAGTTCTGATTCTGGTTTTGTTTAAATATGCACCCAAGTAACCAACCAAAGGACATAGGAAGGATAGAAAGGACATATTTAAGGGCAAAATGAGGAACTGTCAAGTATCAACAAGTTGATGCCATAAATAAAGTTTATGAGCACAGAATGTAACGTAAATGTGGGTGAGGTTCTTTTTCCTTTTTCCTTGTAGTAGCACAGCCAGAATGATGCGCTTTGTCCAGTGTTTTATACATCTTATTGTTTTCCATTTGTCCTAATCATTTGACATGTCATTACAGCCTTTTTGAAATCTAAATGGCACAAAATGCGAAAGCAACCAGTCATAGAACTCCGTGGTATTCGAGGCCTACCAGACTGTCCATATTTTTTTTTGCCTTTGTTCTAGTTCCCAGCACTTAAGGATTAAGCAACATTATAGACTGTGTTGGAGCCCTGGGGACCAGTTTGAGAACTGCTGAACTAGGACATTCGGATTGTCTAGTAATGGTAACAAGAGATTAGTTTTCTTTAAATTGTTTTGTAAACACTGCATCATTCTGATGCATTGCCATTTCCTTTAAAACTATGCTTTAAAGAACAGTTTATTATTTGGAAATGAAGAGAAATATTTTGAGGCAAAGCTGTTCAGTTCAATTCTTGCACCTCTAAAAGATAAAACCTGAGAACATTTTTGCAGTGGTCTCATATTTTTCCAGAACTGTAGAAAAGAATCACCCCTTCACAATGTCTATATATATATATATATATTAGAGGAGGGCATAGATTCATTTTTTTTAACGCCGTTAACGCCATTTGTAATCTTGCCATTAACGGCGTTAACGCGAGACTCTTATCGTGCGATAAAAAATATTGCAGTTAATCTATTCACAAAGTTGGGTAGGGAGCTGGGTCTATACTACTCAATCTATGACTTTCACCTTGATATTTTAGCACGGATTTACTCTGTCTATCAGTCTCTCTCTCTCTCTCTCTCTCTCTCTCTCCCTGGTTCGTGACTTTTCCGGATCGCGCCCGTTTTAAACCTGTCTCGCTCTCTCTGTGCCTCTTTTTCTCTCTCTCATTCGTGACTTTTCCGGAGCGCGCGGATCATCTCTCTCTCTCGCTCTCTTTCCCTTTCTCTGTCTCTCTGTCGTTCCTGACTTTTCCTCGGTTTAATATTTACATTTTCTTTAAGGGTAATTTATAAAGTGAGTTCAAAATGAAATTAAAGTGATCAGGGAGAACATTTGAAGGCATATTTATGGTTTACACTATTAAAACAGGCATTGGGATCTTTTTTTGGGGGGGTGGGGGCATATTATACTAGATTTAAAAACTTAATCTATGCCCACCTCTAATATATATATATATATATATATACATCCTGAAATAAACATACACACCAAGCTCACAGGTTTCCACCTCTGATCAACTGTAACTCTACTGATTAGCTTGTCATAAAAATAGTGATTCATTTTTATACCCACACTGTAGGTGTTACAAAGAGAAAACTGGGTTTCATTGGGAATAAACAGGAGGGACAATAGCATCTACAGGGAACTACAGCTATAGGGAAACATTTTCAGTTTTCTGGAAGACTTCTGTTATGCTTTGGTCCTACAGTGATGTTTCCTGTTACGGACCATTACCAGTACCAGGCAACTCACTGTTATCATATAATTCATGGTGCATTTAATAATGACATTTCATAACTCTTACATCACACTGTCTTAAGAATATGTATTCAGTTGTTACAAATGATTACATCACACTGAAGAGTTAGTTCAGTTACAAGTTTTATATTAGTCCCACTGAGGAGGACTCGTCACACTTTCTTAAACAAAAAACTTATAACTGGATTGTTCTTTTACATTGGTACTCTTCCTGACTGGAGCCAAAAAGTGTTTTTTTTTTTTAGGGTACGACCACATTATAATGTTTTCAAAGCCAAATTAGTAGTTACAGCAGATATGCATGTTATATATCTTGATTGATTTATACCAGTAATGCCCTACTGATTTGTATTTCTTTTATATTCTTTCTTTTCTTTCATTTAGTGTGGCTAAAAGCATTGCCTGTGTTTCTTATGTGCGTTCATATGAGGTGCAGCAGACAGCAGCGGAGGAAAGCACATCAAAGTCTTTGTTCACCCAGAAAAATTGCTCCGTGTCCGAGTTTGGGCCAGTAGCACAAATTAAAATAAGAAAGATCTGCAGTGCCAGCAAAAGCGATGCTGGGTTGCTTTATCATCACTATCAGAGCACACAGAGTGACAAACAATCTGTGCGTTATGACCCTTTTGGTTTGCAAGGCCCTGATGAGTATTAATTATTAATGAACGGATTGGTCTGGAATGTTTTACTGTCAAGTAACTGGTGTTGATAAAAGGGGTCGGTAAGTGTGGCCTACTGAATTACGCTCTGCTACATCTATTATAAACGACGTATCTAAATATTCAGTCTGCTATATTTCTCATAGTCATTGTGTTGCCCTGAGAAGCAGGTCAGTGATCCAAAGATTATTAGATGGTATAACAGTGACCTGGTTCGGAATGGTGACCTGTCTAGTGTGTTTCGCCCTTTGACCACCGGCCAGCACCTCTACGACTTCTACGATTAAGGAGAAGCAGCCCAGAAAAGGAATGGATGGATGGAAGGATGGACGGATGGATGGACGGATGGTTGACTGGACACTGCAATGACATTCACATTTGTATGATGATGGCAAATTAAATAATGTATGACTGAGTTTATCTGGGTTTGATTTTTTCCACACTGTAAAAGCAGAAACAGTGATACATTAATGGGATATCTATTTCTTATGGCTGTGGAAGTAAAAAGAAAAGCCAATCAGAACGTAAAGCCAACGCACTCAGCTGATTTCCCAACCAAAGCAGGCCTAGATACCCTGAGCCAATATGTGGTGATTTTGTTTTCCTTTTAAAACACTTGCAAATGTGTCCGAGAGTACAGAAGTGGAGGAGAAGAGGAGGATGCCCTTATTGGGTTTAGGAAAGATATTCAATTGTTCCTGAACTGCATCACTTTGACACAAATGTTACACCTTTATTTATCAGACTTTGAAGCCCTCTGAAAATTTTACACAACGATATGTCATTGAACTTGATAGTCAGTATTGATTTGTGCCATATATCTTTAAGAGCCATTAAAAGTATAATATTAAGTGTTTGCTTGTTTTTAATAGTACTTATGCTCAGATGAGCACTCTGTGAAAAAAGAACAAGAAGAATATTTTGCCTAGCCACAGTCTTACATAGCCTGAGGGAGCAATCCGTCTAAAGTAATGGGACACGCACGCGGCTGCATGCACGGATGCAAGTGTGAGCATGTATTACTGCAAAAAATGTATTAAGGTTCAGAAGAACACTGTCAGTCCAATTTTTCCAACTCATTTCAGAAAAACATGAGTACATGCCGATAAACGTTCAAATGCGTGTTTTTCCACATTAATAAAATATACTACATGAACACAACTCTGACAGCATGTCACCTCTGCTGCTGTTTATTCATGAGGAAAATATGTACATTCGAATCAAGCTCATTTAGAGCATTGTGAAAAAGGATTTAAAGGATTCTAAACATTACAACCTAATGTTTATTATGTTTATTGTTATCTCAAGATGGTGTGAAAAAGAGGAGATTTTGGAGAGAAGGGAGGCTTTACTGCAGTTTTCCTTTCAAAAACAGTGATAAATTCATCTTTAAACTGTGAATATACAGTTCTCAGTTGAACCTATTCAGTTCTGATCAGCTGCAGCATATGAACTAATTATTGCAGCAGTGCAGAATGATGCATTACTGATATGACTGATGCTATGAGGTTCATTGAATTCACCTGCATTCACCTTCCTTCAAATATGAAAACCTTGCAGGAGGTTTTGTTGAGCAATTTGTAAAAGTAGGACTAACAGGGAACTAATACTAGGTAACAGGCTTCTTAAAAACTTCTTAATACGCTTCTTAAAACATATTTGCCAACTGGCAAAGGAATCTGTGCAATAACGAAGAGCTGGGGTAAAACTCAAAATGAGACAGCTTTGCCATGAAGACAGGTCTCTGTACTCCTCACGTTAGGATGGTTTTTGAGGGTTGAGTGCATTTAGACTCAATCACAATGAAGGTTGTAATTATAAGGTGCGAGCACAGGTTGACTCACTCTCAGATGGAGCTCCAGGAGGCCCCTTCGGCTGCGCTCATGCACGGCTGGAGGTCTTGGATGACCAAAAGTCCATGCACAATGAGAAAACTGACTCACAAGTATGAAAAGGAACCACGAGAAAAAAAAGACAGCCTTACCTGAGAAACTCAGTGCAGTCACCTTTACAGATTGAGCAGACAACAGCTCATCTTTGTGTGTATTCTCTCACTCCTTCTGTGTGGGACGTGTCTACACAGGCCGCCCCTCTGCTTACTATTGCCTCACCTGGGCTGTGTGTGTGTGTGTATGTGTGTGTGTGTGTGTGTGAGAGAGAGAGAGAGAAGGAGAGAGCACTTGTCCAAAGTAAGGGTGTGTCTGTATTTGCCTTGATCACTTAGAAAAACTGGTTTAACTGCTTCCGCGGCGAACGTAAAAGTTCATTTGTGTCCTACTGTCTTTAAACCCAATGACTGCACGCCGTAAAAGCTGCAATTTTATCCAAAATGTACGATTGGGATACCGCTGCGTTAGGCATTAGTATCAGATTGTACACCTCGCACTTAAATGGGTTAAGCGGTTTGTAAAGATTTCAAGCCTTTCAGTGTGGAGGTCTCCGGACGTGTTTGCAAATGCTGCCATCTTCTGTTGGGACAAAAATACTGACTCTGTACTTCAGGTTTTGGCTGCTCTCTTAGGAGTCTTTACATTATGAGACGGGGTTCTTTATTCTAAAAAAACATTATTGGGTAGAATCAGGTGAACTGAAAAAACACTATGGTAGGGCTGCTCCAGGACTCCAGGTTTTATGGAAGATTTTGAGTAATATAAACAGATTCTCACTCTAAACTGTGTTGGTGAGGAAAGGGTTAGTTCAGACCAGTCGGAGCAATAATGATGCAGTAGCCTAACACCCAGCTAAATCAATCCAGACCTAATCTAAACCTCAGACACTACACCCCTTGGTTGTTAATTGTGAATCAATTCCTTAATTTGAGCTTAAAATTAGATGTAAGGCATAAGTGAGAAGCCCCTTGATCTTAAAAATAAGGCATTAATTCAGGAGGTTCTTATGTTTAAGGGGCAAATTTGAAAAAGGAAAGTTAGTTTTAACCCTTAATCGGCCTAAATCTGTGCACTTTTCCCCTTAATTTTCTGTAAATTAAAGTCAAAATTAAGGGTTTTGATTTTGAGTTGTTTGGTTGTGTGTGGTATAATATCAAACACTGTTGTTTTGGAGCAGGTGTGTGCAGTGTAATATTAAACTATGGGGCTGTGTCCGGTATAACAAAAACATTTGTTGGGACTGTGTATGTTATGATAATAATGTTTGATATTTTGGGTATCAAATAACAATTTGAGTAGTATAAAAACAATAGATGTTGTCTTCATGCTGTGTGTAGTTTAATTTTTATAATAATATTTGTTGTGTTGGGGCTGTGTGCGGTTTAATGTTAACACCTGTTGTTTTGGGTCTGACTGTGGTATAATAATAATAATCTCCCGTTTTGATTCTTGTGTGAGGTATGATATAATATTTGATCTTTTGGGGGCTGTGTAGTATAATATTAATAATATTTTTTTGTTTCGCTGGCATGTGCCGAATAATAATATCTGTTGTGTTGGGTCTGTATGTGGTATAACAACAACAACAACAACAACAACAACAACAATAATAATAATAATAATAATAACAATAATAATAATAATGTTGTTGAACCCTGATGGTTTGGATGCTGTGTGTTATAATATTAATAATATACGCTCTGTTGCAGTGTTTGGCCAGTGTGAGACATAATATCTGCTGAGTAGGGGCTGTGTGTGGTATAATATCTGCTGAGTAGGGGCTGTGTGTGGTATAATATCTGCTGAGTAGGGGCTGTGTGTGGTATAATATCTGCGTGCTGGGGTGTTGGGGATGTGTACAGTATATTAATAATCATATCTGTTGTTTTGGTGCTGCGTGCTGTTTAATATAAACCCTGCTGGTTTGGGGTTGGCTGCGGTATAATGATATTAATAATACTAATATATGTTGTTTAGAAGCTGTGTGTGTGGTATGTTATTAATAATATGTGTTGTGTTGGGGTGCTGGGGCTGTGTGCGGGTTCTCTGTGCAGATGTGAGCCTGCAGCACCCAGAAGTGAACACTAGGCGACCCGGAAGGTCTGAACTGGCTCTGGAGGCAGGCTGGAGCAACATCTTAAGCTTTTTAATGAATTTGTAATAAATCATAGGAGAATAATTAAATAATAAAGGGAATAAAGCGTCTCCGGCGCGGCAGCTCGACAGCTCCGGGTATGTATCGTGCAGGATCTGCGGGGTTTTCTGCTGGGTTCGGGCTTGCGTTGTTTAGCATGGGGGGCTACACGGCGAGGCGAGTGTGAAAAGTTGAAAAATAAAGACCCCCCGAGCTCGGTTCGGGTGGAGGTTCTGGAGGACCGAACCCGCGGGCCGTCCGGGAGGTCCATTAACGGCTGGAGGGACCCTAAGGCGGCTGGAGCACTGTCCGCGCGCCGCCGCCGCCGCCGCCTCGCTCCGGTTCTTTTTTCTCTCCACGGCGTGATTGTTGTAGGAAGTCTCGTGTTTTTTTTTCCTCTCTTTTTTTCCCTCTCCGAGCCGGGCTATTCAAACCTGCAGATCTAAAGTAAACAACCATTCCTCCTCTTCATGCCTTTCTGGGGGTCTCTACCACCCCCCCAAACACACACAGCAACCCTGCAGCCCCCCACATCTCTTCTCTGAGCAAAAATTTGGGATCTGCAGAATATGGCGTCTTATAAAAAAATAAGACAGGCTGCCATTTTTGTTTTCCTTTTGTCTGATTTTTTTTCTTATAATAAAACTGTCTGAGAATGTGGGAGAGGCTGCAGAGAGCGAGAGAGAGAAAGAAAGAAAGGGGGAGAGACAGAAAGAGAGGTAGGGAGAGAAAGAAAGAGAGAGGGAGAGAGACGGGACGAAAGAGAGAGAGAAAGATAGAAAGAGAGGGAGAAAAGAGAGGGGCACTGAGGGGATTTTCTCTTCGTGCACACGGGTCTTTTTTTGTTAGTTGGTTTTGTTGCGAGAAAAGGAAAAGTAGCACTGTTCGCTGGGAATGACTTCAAAGGATGGCATGAGATTAAAAGAAAAAAAGTTAAGTAGCACGAACTTTTTTATTTTCCCTTTCTCTCTTGATCTCGCCTTTCATCATTTAAAGATATTAAAGACACTGAAGGGGTGCTGGGGTTCTTTATTCAGGCAGTGCATCTTTTAAACAGTGTGTCGGAGTTTGGACCGAGCTCTTGGTCGTCCAGTACACACACACACACACACACACACACACACACACACACACACACACACTAGAACCGCATCACCTTTCTGCTGTATTGTCATATCCCTAATAATCTGATGCTGAAGGAGAGAGGTATCTGTGTGGTCAATGGTTTTTAAATGGTTGGTTTACAGCTGAGGTTAGTCCACTGCATGCCGAACTGAAACGCCTGCAAGCTTGGACAGAGGACAGATGATCTCCCTCTCCATCCAACTTTTACACCAGGTTCTGTGCATTATTAGAGTAACCAGATTGTAATTTCTCTTAGTTTTTTTATTTGCATTCCTGTCAAATACTGCACTGATCTCTGTTATGTCACATTACAATGCAGACTAACTGTGAAATTTGAAATACATTATGGGTTTTTATTATATATGTCTCCTTTGCAGTCATTTCTTTCAGTACACAAATAAGTATATAATAAATATATATATATATATTAGCTGTGCACTGAATAAATGCAAAGGTGTATATGTGTGTATATATCATATAATTCAGTATTTATCTGCAGTTAGAACATTATCTGGACATTTTATGTGCACAAAAACGTAAGCAGAAATTGCGCAATAAAGAAGTAGATATGCGTGATAATATCGTCATGTGAGTATCGGTAAATTAAGGTGATCAGCATCAAACAGACTCTTGGATTGACCGAGTTTTTAGCTGATATTCAGTGTTTAAGCTGCTTTGGTAATATGCAAGCACTTAAGTTTATATATATACAGACCCATATATATATTACCAAAGAAGCTTTATATATATATTGGGTTTCCGTATTGGCCCTCAGTTCTCATATCTTTGTGTGCCTATAAAAAGCGAATTAAATGAAGTGAAATCTCTAGCACTTAATTGCACCTCAACAGTGCAATAAATAAAAATGAATAAATAAGTGGTTAGGTTAAATAACACACCGTCATGCGGCCGCACGACAGTATATTTTTACTGCTCCCATTGTGGTCCTCTGTAGCCTGGAATTTGATTCATGCCCTCTGTTACATGCCCGGCTATTATGAAGGCAGGCGTCCATGCACCCATTCACGTTTTACTGACTGCCGGGGCTGTGGAACTGCTGGGCCTGTGGAAATCTTTCCACGCAGTGTGATTATTTTAGGAATATCATTTTCCTGCATTTAGGGTTTTTTGCTGTTTTTTTTCCCCCTACAACACTACACCGTGCATGTTTTGGCAGCGCTAGTCGGGTTGCAGTGTGTTTGACTAAGGGTCTGCACAGAGCGGTTCATGTGCAAAGGCCAAGAATAATAAAGATGATATGTCCAGGCATACGAGCCCCAGACTTTGCCGAATATTTCCTTAATGATGGCGATGGGTGTCTGTTTCACTTCCTGGAGGAATCCGGGGGGAAGATTTTCTTCTGTACGCATGAGGTTGTGTTTTGTGACGACTTTTGGTTTGTGTGAATGTGTGCTGCTTTAAAAAGGCACATAGAAAGATCCCCCTGTGGGCTCTCTGTTTCTGGTCGTCTCAGAAGTACTGGAACATGCTTTCGCTTGTGTTCGGAGGGTCACGACTTGGGCTTGAGATTAGGAGGGGCTCTGTTTGTCCAGTCCGCCTTTATTTCAGTACATGATATGTTTAGCTGGGGAAAATGCAGCTAGTGAAATTGTGCATTCGTCGCCCGGTTATCACCAGATAAAGTGTCACACGTGGTTTTTTAACCCAGAGCAGGAACCTCTGTAGAGCCGAGTGGGTCTGTTCTGCATTTTTATGTCATTTCCTTTTTGTTCACCCTTTTCACACTTATTCTCAGTAATGCAGGTTGTGGCTCTAGTCGACAACGACTTTTGACTTTTTTTCTAGTCACACCTCCTTTTGACTGCATTTGTGGCGTTAATACAAGCCTTTATTGTCGACGAGCTAAATTCTATACGTTTTTCTTTTTCTAGGAGTGTAAAAATGCTTAGATACATTTTGGAATGTTAGAATGGGTCAAGTTATAAAATTATTCTCTCGATTTTGTAGCCAAAATTTCATCTATGCAGCATGGTTTATTACTATTATCGTCTAAATATTATTACTGTGTAAAAACTCACTCTTTATAAAGCATTTGAACCTTATTGAATTATTTTATGTACTATCTGAACCGTAACTGAATGAAACTAGTTTCAAACTCCCTAAAGAGCAGAGGGCCTTTTGTTATCCCCCTACTTTTAACTTCCCTTTAATACCAGTATAAAAATTATATTACATTTTTATACTGGTATTAATCAGTACTCTCATTAAAACTTCTCTCCCTAATTTGGTACAAAAGATTATTTAATATTTTATTGACTTTATTGACAATGTAGCAATATATCATTTGAAGATACGAGCTAATAGGGATGCACAGTATATCGTCTGCTAATTATGTTCATAATATTGGTCTCTGCAATTAGTGTTGTTTCGATACCGATACTAGTATCGGAAATGCTGCCGATACCACCAAAAAATCTGGCATCGGTATCGGCGAGTATTTGAGT
>JBBPDH010000130.1:8207428-8226862 GCA_037974565.1 Clupeocharax schoutedeni
GCCGATACCGATGCCAGATTTTTTGGTGGTATCGGCAGCATTTCCGATACTAGTATCGGTATCGGAACAACACTACTAGTATCGGTATCGGAACAACACTACTCTTTTCTCAGGGGTTTTCTTCCCTAATTGATCCTTCATGGTGAAGGGTTTGTCATATTGGGCAAAGGTTGGGTTTGCCAGCTGAAGACAGGAAAATGCTTTGTGATAAAGAGAGACGCAGTCATGGGAAAGGGGTGCAGTTAGTAGGATTGTTTTTAGGGTTTTGGAGAGAGACCAGTCACATGACTAAGCGGTTTGACCCACTGACCTGACCCATAGCCTTGGGCCCTACAAATGGTGGCGTCTGGAGCCAGAGGCATGACCTCCAATAAAGTGGGTGAGAGAGGGAGGAAGAAAAGACAGAGAGAGAGTGACTGAGGCCTACATTTAGAAGCACACCCCTCCCCCAACCCCCCCACTATATTGCATTTCTTCTCTTGTCACTCCTTTAGTGGTGCCTATATTTGGCACTGTAGGCCAGTACAGTAGGAGCTTTTATAAATATCTGTCTTGACTCAGCTGAGTTGAGGGGTGGTGCTACATGCACACAAAAAAGAGGTCAGTACATTCATGATATTAAATCACACACACACACACACACACACACACACACACAAATATACACATACACACTGTCTGGTCACCTGCTTCCTGGAATCCACTTATTTGGTTGCTGTGGTGTTTTTCAATAGCCTTAACATGTTTTTCTTGTTACGGTTCAAACCGTTATGTCTAACCTGACCTTGAAGACTTGGATCTGTTGTGCACCACAAATGGTGACCCTGCTGACCTCTGCTACCAAAATGGAGAAGGAATCTGGTCCCAAATCCCTTCGGACAAGTGCTGGCAATCTCTTCAGTGAGACATTCTTGAAGCCTTATCAGCAACATGCAGCCTCATGTCCATCTCCACTGCCAGCAATGATGGCCTGCCACGGCCAACACCGCTGCTCATGTCGGGCAGGTCTAACAATACTAATCCTTCAGTGGCTTATCACCATATCTGACCTTGGCATTCAATCACTCTAGCCACATCCTCTGCCTGACATTTCATTGGAGAGCCTAGAACTAAAAGTGTACAAATTAAAGGAACAGTTTGAGGAAACATCAAACTTTCCCATTTCCCCTCTACGTAGTCAATCAGCCAAGACATGTTTGGTGACCTACTTTTGCTGCTTTGTTTAGAACCGAGGCTAATATTTCTAACAAGAACAAAAACTCGTCACCCAAATCACATCTCCGTAAAAACCTGCTCAAAAGGCATCCCATCACTTTCATAGCACACAGTCATACAGTGTCCTAAACCACATAATCAAGTCTACACCATGAAGAGCTGGATGTGGTTTGATGTGGGCTGAGAGAAGTTTCGATTGCATATTTTTACAATCTGGATGTGTTTTTTGTGTACATTAGTGAACGTTCAAACTATGCCTGAGTGGTGCATTCAAATATCACAAGTTTTTCTCCGTTTCAGAAATGCATCACAAAATTTCATTTTTTCTGGGATATGGTAGGTCCAGCATTTCACTGTACATGCTGGGTGAGGAAATTGTGAGTTAATCCAAAACACATACCGTCATAGACGCGTGGCAGGTGGGATTTGTCAATCTCGATCTTAATATCAGTCATGGCTGTGGTTATGATGTGGTCACAGCTTCATGGTCCTCTGTGGAGAATGGAAAAACAAACAGTGGTAGGTGTTTTTCATGGTACAAATGTGTCAGTATTATTTATGGGTCCAGCTGACAATATAGGCTACTTGCAACCAAGACATTCAGTCTGTTCATGTTCTATAATCTCCTTAAATCCCTCAACAATACATTCTGTATCTATGTGAGGTCCATGAAAACAGGTCCAGACAGCCAGTAATAACGGACAAATTTTCATTTCTGATGATTTAGCCCACAACATGCCTAAGAATATATTATACACTATCTGGACAAAGGTATTGGAACACCTGATCATTACACCAAAGGGGACATTAATAACATTGCATTGAAAAAAACAGACATTAATGGGGAATTAACAGATTCCAATAAATGATTCCATTCTCCAAGATTGTGGAGTTTCTGTGAATTTGTGCCCATTCATTCTGTAGAGCAATAATTAGGTCAGACACTGATGTCGGATGAGAAGGCCTGGCTCTCAATCGCTGTTCCAAATGTGTTGGATGAAGTTTTTCCACACCGAACTCATCCAGCCATGTCTTTATGGAGCTTTGTGCTCTGGGACACAGTCATGCTGGAATATAAAAGGTTCTTCCCCAAACTGTGCCCACAAAGTTGGAAGCATAGCGTTGTCCAAAATGTCTTGGTCTGCTGAAACATTGAGATTTCTCTTCACTGGAGGTAAGGCGGCTAAGGCGGCTAGCCCAAGCCTTTATAAACAGGTGTCCCAATACTTTGTCCATTTAGTATATGTGAGGTTCACACTGTCAGGAGATGTTCTACTTCACATGATTTGTCTAACAATCTACTATACAAAGATTAGCAAGATAACAGTAACACTCTAGACAATGACTAAGCACCACCAGCGGATGAAATTGTTTTCTTCTTCTTCCAATTTTCCATTCCACCTTAAATCTGGCAGCAGTTGCATTGTGGTTCTTTAATGAGCACCTGACTGGAGCTGCGGCACCAGTTAAGGTGGAACTGAATATGGAAATAAAGGCTCTTTTACAAGAAGACAGCTACGGTTTCAACTACTATTCACTATGAAAGACTGAAATAGTGAAAAATGATGGCTCTCACCTCAAAAACACTCGTTGTCACTCTAGCCGAGGTCTGTTTTGCTTTTTTATTTGTGGTTCATCATCAAAGAGACTTCAGGAGCACCTGCAGGTCTTCCAAAAATCCACAGTTCTTCCAGACTGAGACCAGTTTTTCACCAGGCAAGTGTCAAAGCGAGAACACACTCAGCAGAATACCTACAGACATTAAACCGACTTAAAGACTGAGAAAAACATCCAGGCACGTCCTGGAGACCCTGTGGAGAACACACTGGAACCACAAACGCAAAGTAACACAAGTTGTTGCTTTGGCTTGTGACTGTAAACGGCACTCTGAGCGCCCCCTGCTGGTCATTAGAAAACAAACTGAGCGGAGCGGATTGAAATTCAGCAGTTTTGAAATTTCACAGAAACTTTTCCACAAATATCTAATGCTTAAATATTATTACAGTTTAAGGACGTGTTTCGATATATAGACAGACAGACAGACAGACAGATGGCTAAAAACAAGCTCAGTGCAACCTAAGAGAATAAAAGAGAAAAAAGACTATAGAAAAAAAAGATAGACAATAAGCATTAGCGTAACACAACGGCAAGAACATTAGGGTAACATATAACAGTGTAACACTGACATTGCTGTGAGTAAGATTTATTGTGCTGTACCAGCATATCAGTAGTGCAGTATGAAACTGGCTGTTAATGCAATAATTCCTCCGGGATAAAAGTATTCAAATAAAAATAAATGTAGTAAAAAAGCAACAACAAATAAAGCAGGGGTTTGATACGGTAATGAGTCAAATCCGAGATTAAACTGCTGAGCATAGTGCGATTCAGAACAGAATAATGATTAAAAAAAACTTCAACAATGGATAAATAAACTTCTAAAAAAGTAGATACATTTAAAGAAAGATCGAATGATAAATATATTGATAACTAAATATTATTATTATTACTACTACTACTACGAATAATAATAATAATAATAATAATAATAATAATAATTATTATTATTATTATTATTATTATTATTATTATTATTATAACAACAATAATAATGCAAAAATGAATTATTTTCTGAAAAATATAACAAGTGGGATCTACTGAACTTTTAAAAATATATGCACAGGTGCGTATGTGTGTATAATAGATGAAGGTCATGATTAACAGTTACACAAATGACCCTTTCGAACACTTAAGATGATCTTTGAACCAAAAAGGGGCAAACCAGTCCACACGTTTGCATTCTGTTCTAATGGCTGTAATGGTACTCAAGAGCTTCTCAAATAATCAGAGAGAAGCTGTAAAATTGTAAAGGAATTGCCACGATGACACAACAGAGAAATATAAATAGGCTGATAAGAGAATATTGTTTATTCAATAACTTAGTTCGAATGAAATCAGTGGGTCAGCGTGAGGATGGGATTTGAGTGAGTAAGTAACCTATCAACTTGGCCAACACTACAAGGACAAAAGTATTGGGACACCTGGCAATTACACCAACAGGGACTTCCATGCCTACAACAACGTTTACTCTTCTCGGAAGTATTTACACATGTTTTTTCGCATGTTTTTGTGGGAATTTGTGCCCATTCATTTTGCAGAGCATAAATGAGCTTAGGCACGGAGGTTCTGGCTCGCAGTCTCTTTTCCAGTTCATCCCAAAGGGCCGATTTTTTTGTCCCAATCCAGCCCTGGCCTAACCCAAACTTTGAAATACAGTTCTGTTCCCAATACTTTTGTCCATATTGTGTAGGAGGGAGGGCAGCCAAAGAGCTAATTTCTAATGAAACAAAGGACTGAGCCCTACAGCGCCTCCCTTTATAACCCGACCAGCTGGAGAACTGCAGCAATATATATCAAATAAATCAGTCTTTACTGGGTGTCTGCCCCGCTTGACATGAAGACCAAAGGCGGTGAATCACTAGAACATCCGTTGTCCTATATTTAAAATGACCACGTTCACTATGAGCAAGCAGCCAGACTGATTTAATATGCTCTGTTTTTTATATGAGCCTCAAGATAGAGAAGACAAGAGTGACACATTCTGCATATTCCTAAGTTTAATCAAAAGAAACATGGATTAGGTATTCATAATGTTTCTCACATACAGTTATACACATGCACCATGCAACACTCATTTAACAAATGAAAAGTTAAACCCTACAGTATATAAAGTATTTTAACAAAATATGTCATAATAGTATGTTTCAGTAGTGACAGTATGTAACAGTATCTAAAACTTATAATAGTATAAAACTTTATATAACCATGTTAAGAGTGTAGAACAGTTGTAACAGGGTATAAGTTACAATGGTATATAACAGCTGTAACATTATATACACTGTTATTTAAATCAGATATTATGAAGACAGTAAATTGGAAATAAATTCACATGCATGAAGTCATTTTGCTTACTGCTAAGCTGGCGCCTGCTAAAAGATGACAACTCATGCAATGCAGTCAACCATGCAATTTTTTTGGTAAACCTCTCAGCTTAAAAAAAAGTTAAACTGCATCTTTCCTCAGCTGAAATATTAATTAGTCAAAGTCAAAGTCAAAGTCAACTTTATTGTCAAATCTGCCATACGTACCAGACATACAGAGATTTGAAATTGCGTTACTCTCAGACCCCAGTGCACACATGTAACATTAAATACAAAAATATATAAAAGGTGCAATTTTAAGAATACGTACATTATAAATTAGGCACAAAAGCAACACTAAGATAACACTTCATTTTTAATGAACTGGTCAAAAATGAAATTATTCATAGGATTGTATAATTTAGAGTTGACACTAGAACCTGATTCACTTTGAAATTTTGAAAATTATAATTAAATTAGCTGAAGCACAAAATTGTCTTTACATTCACAGTTTCTCACCATTCTTTAATCTGCATCATTCCAACATTCTTCAAATTCTTCATACTTACCAGTTAGGCCTGTAGGCCTCTCATAAGTAAATCTTTTACAGTATTAACCAGAATTAGTTATGGCTCTCAGTGCATTAGTGCCAGTGCACTACCATTCAAACATTTGGAAACAATATGATGAAACCAGTTTTGTCACAGATGCATGTATGAAATGACTGTAAAATATTATGAATCATTCATAGCTTCATATGTTTCAAATAAATGAATGATAAACATTTATGGCATTTAGCACATGCTTTTATCCAAAGCGACTTCCATTCTCTAACTACAGGGGACAGTCTCTCTGGAGCAACTTGGGGTTAAGGGTCTTGCCCAGGGACCCAGTGGTGGTGCTGAAGGTAGGATTCGAACCTGTGACCTCTAGGTCCAGAGGCAAGTATCCTACCCACTGAGCTACCTCCACCCTGGAGCAGGAATTATAAATAGGATAATAAACTGTGTATAAAATATATCTAACTGAATTAATAGTTTATAGTTTAATAGTTTATCCTAATCAGGGTCACTGTACCCTAAACCAGCACAAAGGGCAGAGAAACACCCTGTACAGATCACTAGACAAACACACTCACTCCTAGAGAGCAATTTATCATTTTCACTTTACCCAGCATGCATGACTTTGGACTGTGGGAGGAATCAGGAGCACTTGGCAAAAAGAACTGTAAACAGTAGGCTATGGCTGCTAGGCAACATAACAGTTGAAGGCTATGTAATAAATAGTACAATCATTTTTAGTTGGTTCATTAATAGTATTCAGTTGAGGTGTTGGTCATATGCAGCTATATTTTAAAACTGCACCCTTTAAATGGGTGAAAAGGATTGGAATGAATGAGATTACTATGGTACTATGCTTTAATACTTACTGAATACTGTGGCTGATGATTTCAGATTTCTTTTTAGACAAATTGCCCGATGGCTCACACTGTGTAAGTAAAGTAGCCTCATTAAATATGGTATCCCATTACTGGACTTCTGTTTGGCTAGATTTGCAAAAGGAATGCATTCTTTGTTCTGGGTTAAACTGGCCTTTTATATTGGTTAGTGTAAAACGAGTTTCTGATTTAACCAGCATGAATCAAAGTATCAAAGGCCCTTACCCGCCTCTGGCGAGGTTCCTCTATAAATAATAATCGCTGGTTGTGTGTTTGGTGGTGTGTTTCCATAAAGATCTAATGATTCTGATTGTGGTTCAGATACCAAAGTATTATTTTAAAACTTTTAATTAGACTTAAAAAGACTGACTGAGTGAAGAAACAGAGAAATGCAGAGGTTATGATGATTACACTCATTGTTAGCAACATAATTTACACGGTACTCATATTTTCACAAGTCAACGTCATCTGCACTTGATCAAAGGAAACAATAATTATTTGTAAAATACAAGATACTGATTTGTTGGTAAATAATAGCATATGCATTGTGTAATTTTGAATATGCACTCCTGCGTCAACAGGCTTCCGCAGCAAACGTCACGAAAAACATTAAAGTTCCTCTTCGTCACAAGTGCTGAAATAGAAGCGACAGGGCTTCGAGGCATAAATCTGAGGGGTCTCTTAAGGAAATTAATGAAGTGGGCAGTTTGCCAGGACATCTGCCCATGAAACTTACTGATACAAGCCGCTCTCTCACACCTGCGCTCTCTGGATTTATGAACGTGGCTGAATTACACAGCAGAGTGGTAAAAATGCACACGCTCCTGTCTGATGCCCTGGTTTTATTGATCCATTTATTCAAGCAATTGGCTGGCACAGGTCTGGATTTACAAGCAACATATTGAGGAAGTGGGGAGGATAGTGAATTGGAGGAGAGAGAGGGGTAAAGTTAAAGCTGGACAGGTGCTTTGACACCTCATGGAAAGTGAGGAATATAAAGGCTGGGTGGAAGAAGAAGGGGACGTTTAGCTGAGGCCTTTCAGTTCATCGGTAGACTGTGCAACTGCAGCTGAAGTGATGCTGTGTAAACTGCTGCTGTCCTGCTCTCTCCTCCTCACGGCGCCGGAGCCTCTTTTAGGACACACCCTCACACACTCGGCTGATATCATGTCCTACACAGGGCCTGGTGAGTGCAAACACACTTCATTCTACACATATAGAATACAATATATACATCACAAACATACACACATACACACTTCAACATATATACACACATACATCACACACACCACTTATACACACACACTACCAGTCAAAAGTTTAGACACACCTTCTCATTCAACAATTTCTTTGTTGCACACCCTTGACTTTTTTTCAATCAGATACAGATAGACATACACATTTACATACACACACACACACACACACACACACACACACACACACACACACACACACAAACACACACATACATACATAAGCTGGTGTTTTCCTAGTGTCCATAGAAGAAGACCAGCTGGTCAGCCCAGAAGAGCAGTCCTATACAGACCAGGCGTATCTGTCTCAGGGTTATCCTGTCCTCCTCACAGGAGATATCAACAGAAAAGGTGAGGCATTGCTAAGAAAATTATGCTTATTACTATATCATGATGAAGCTTGTTGCCATATGGTTGTATGCTTTTGCTTTTTGCCAGCATTTGCTAAAAATATTTATTTACATTATGCTTTATATGTATGCATTCAATGCAGATATAATGTATTTATGTTGCCTTGTGTAATGATTATTACTAAGCAGTTAGTAATGCTTTTCACATTCATCTACATCCAACAGTCCAAAAACAGTCCATCCACTTCATCGGATGTTCATAATCGGCATCTGCAACATATCTTAGAACTGCTTAGTGATGTAATTAACTATTAATACGTTCTAAATCATTTGTAGCCCTACATACAGGCAGCAGAGTTGTTAAGCTGAGCCATCTATACATACTATGTATCTCCCTATTCTCTGTATATATTGCATATTGTTAATAAAAGGATATAATAATGAAATATGGTACACAATTAAATGCCATATTGAACTCTTAATTTGGCAATTAAGGCCCAGATGCCAGCAAAGTGCTGTATAAGTTCTATTTCAACCCAGACTGCCTTTCCTTTGTTCAAACAGGTCTCAGAACAGCCAGCTTTGTCCCCAGTCAAGTGGTCAAAGAGGTCAGTCAAAACTACAGTCAACACAAAATTCTGATATCAGATCACATATTTACTATATTCAGTACATTTACCAGGCAATTAGCCCTTAAACTCTAAAAAGTGTCCAGACACCACTTCTAATATCAATTTAGCTACTCTCTTTTGAGCAGCTTAAGGTCACCACAACCAGTCCCAGACTTTGGGGGCGTGAAGAAGTGGAACTGCACACTCAAATGATTGAGCCCATCCATTACTTTAGGGATGAGATGAAAGCGATCCAGATCTAACTATCCAACATCTGTCCCCGACCTTAATAATGCTCCTCAATCAAATCCTCACAGCAATGTGGCAACTTGTACAGGCTGTTAATGTGGCAAAGGGGTCAACATTTTGACATATAGTTTACATTTACGGCTTTTAGCAGACTATTATCCAGAGTGACAATATAGTGAATGGTTACAGTATTATCCACTTTAATATATTAATGCAAAACATTAATCCCAAAAATCCCTAAAATATTTCAATCTATCATTTGTGTAGCTGGTATTGGTATCAGATCTTCCAGTACTGAGTTCTTTGGCCCTGTCTTGTACTGTCATGCAGGTCCTGCTAGAGAAGCCGTTGTTCAACCCTCAGAGCCATTTCCTGGGTGTCAGGAAGCAGTACAGGAAGAGAGGAAGCAACACGGAGTGCTTCTGGAAGTATTGTGTCTGAAAAAGAAGAAAAAAAACCACACATTGCACCCACACACTAACTCTCCCAAGATTCATAAAAATAGCTGATGCAAAAGTGTCTAAGTAAACCTGCTACTATGTGAAGGGCCCACATCTACTACTTAGAGAATGTGAAAATTACAAACTTGATCTGGACACATATTTATTTTGTACACCTAATTTGCCACATGTCAATGTTGAGTATTAATAAAGTTCTCTTAAAACAGTTCGTAGTAATGTAAACATCTTTGAGTGAAATGCTTCCTGAGAATCCAACCTGTAGTGCAGACATGAGCAAGGAGTGTTTCAATTCATTGTGGTCATTTATTTATCATTTTTGTCAAGGTGTCACAAAATAGTTCCCTGAATTCAAGACAATTTTTTTTGTATGTTCATTTTTTTGGAAAATACATTGTACTGTTATTTACATTTACATTTATTTATGACTAAAAACTGTACAAAAAAACCTGTGTGTGTCTGGCCACAAAACTGTAGAAAACAGCAGTTTGCGCTTTCTCTGCATCGATAGTGTGCGTTCCTCTACATGCTGGCCCCGCCTCTCGCGCTTTCAACACTGGGGTAAAACAAGCAGAATCCCTCAACATGACCAACTGACCATGGAAACACTAATAAACTGAATGAAGAACAGAAACAACCACATGGAACACACTCACAAGAAGATGATAGAAGTCAACAGAGAAAGCCTCTTTTGGCATAACTTTTCAATAAATTAAAAAAGAGGGGAAAAAAAGACAGAGACACGGTTTGAGCCTTAATAGGACATTCTGTTGTGGCATTTCAACAACTCAATTTCAACATGCCGATTTTTTGTCTTCCAAAGCTCCCCCAAACAGCAGTGTGTGCAACAACAAATCACTGTGATGTCACCCAAAGAGGAGCTTAGAAGTTGGCAGGCCTGGGATGTTCATGACATTTAAGACTGGAATGAGCTTTTAACTTTAGCAAGATGGCTTTTGCTAAACTGGGAAATAAGAATAAAAAAAAGAAAAGAAAGGAAGAATGATTCAATTACAAAACACTACTGAATGTTGTGGCCACAAAAAAGAAAGAATGTTTCTTTTTATGTCTGATAATGATAGTGGATAATTAGTGCATAAGGACTTGAGCTTGAACATCTATGGTTTCTTCTTAGTTCTCAGCTCTGCATTACGTTGCTGTCAACTGGACTGCTTCCACTCTTCACTAGAAAGATCTGACTGGCTGGAAAAAGACATGGGAGCTAAAACAGCTCTCAGTTAGCGTAATGATGCCAGACTGCATCTGTGTAGAACATAGGTGAAGGCAAAAAAAGTACCAATGAGCCAATCCTTTGACAGCAGCAACTTAATGCCTCGTTGTAATCTGCTCTTGAGCATGAGGCCAGCACACAGAGTATGACTGGTGGCTGAAGGGGATTTGAACAAAGAATGAGACACTTGTAGCTTTTTATGCACATTTGCCATAAACATACGTTTGGGAATTAGGCAGAACACTAGAAAAATAATCACGAGTTGGGTTAAAGCAACAATATACAGCGCATCTTCCACTTCATCACTCTTCTTTGAGCAAAAGAACAATCTGGGCAGTGAGAGAAGAGATGTTGGAACCTTATGTGTAACACTTGATGTGCCCTGTCTAAAAGAAGTATTCAAAAAACACAGTTGGATGGAGGGGCCATGACTGGAGGGCAGACTCCGCACTTCCACACACGTGGCAGCAAAATAATTATAAAAATCCCTACAGCATTTATGCATGCTGTAACACCTGAATCGGTTCAAACACATTCCACAGGACGACAAAGTATCAGAACCTCGGTTCACTTGTGCCTCGGCGGGTCAAATCTCCATATTACACAGATGGAGATATTAACACGAATGATAATAGTACAAAAATAAAAAAATTGGCGAAAAGTAATTCAAGCATACTGATATAAATACAATTTCACAGTTGTGTGGGCCCATCATTTGGAACAATCAATGACTGGGAAGAATGCTTTCTTCCGATCTTCACACAGACCATGTGTAAAATTCTTTCTTCTCTGTTTTATAAGGTCCCACTAGTGAGGATGCCTCTTGTATCCCATTGGTGCTGTCTAGTGGCACAGGATCACAAACTCCCGACTCCTTTCGACTCCTCCTGACAAAATAAACATGAGTGTGTGAGATAAAGATCCAGTTCAGGGAAGGAGATGTGGTTTAGGTGGCCAAGTGCTGGAGTGATATGAATGAGAGAAGGTGGTCATGTGTCTGAGGTGGGGCGGACATCCTCTGCGGGGCAGTTCTGAGGGGACGAGCTGTCTGGAGTGGGCAGGGTCGATGAGTGAGTTGCCACATCATCTCCTTCCCTAACAGCGTTGTTACAGCCAACACAACCCTAGAATGAAAAACAGAGTTTCATTCATACAGAAGACTGCAACAAAATATCAGACTATGTTATTAGTCATTCAAGATCTCATAAGAAGTACAAGTGTGATTCTAGAGATTAGAGATTACAATAGCTGTGGTTGAATTGTGTAAAGTATAAATGTAAAGTCCATTTGTCTTACGAGAACATACCACAGAACAGCAATGCGTTTAACCCATTCAAGTGTGCAGCCAGGAACACATCATCCACAGAGCAGTGTGTGGGGACGGCATCTTGCTCAAGGGTACCTCAGTGGTACCACTAGCAGAACTTAGATTCGAACTCACTACCATCTCATCACAGGGGCAATTCTATAACCACTAGACCACCACCCACCCCTTCTACATAATCTCATACAGTCTTGCCTACATGGTTTCACTCCGATAAATTGATGTGTCTGATGTTCTTAGAAGCCGGCTACTGTTACGCATAACAAATAACACAACTGAGCCATAACTAGTTTTCTTTTTTTCCAGATTTGTAGGCGATGTTTTGTTTTAATATACTTAAGCATCATTCCACGCCTAGGCTGAGAGATTCTAACCTGTGTGTTTATTTCCTCAGGAACAGTGTGTCGATGGATCCAGGAATGCACATCAGCTAGCTCCTCCTTCTGCTCCTGAGTAAACCAAGGCTGCATGGGCTGCAACAGCAGCAGCTTTTCCCGGTCCTCTTTCAGGACTTGCGCCTGGTCCCTAAAGAGTGACACACACACACAAAATAAAACCCATGGTCACATGCATGTGCACACACACACACGCACATTCACATACACACACTCGCAATAATCCACAAAAACAGATCAACTAAAGGTGTTTCAAATTCAAAATAGACTAGATTTGGGATTCAACCTCCATCCACAATACATCAAGTCACCTCGGCCAGCTGAGTAGTGGTGGTCTCATTGTAAGCCATCACCTGAAATCACCTACCTTGGGGTAACAGGGTGGACAGTGCAATGAGACAACTAGCTTGGAGAGAACTACTTCGGGCGAGTGTGACAGGCAGCGCTAATTCTTTTTCCTGTGGACAGAGATGGCCCAAAAAGTAATGTTCCTCTCATGATCTTAGGAGATTGAGAGGGGAACCCGGTGAGAAAAAGAAGCCCACCAGGCCCGTCTGCGGTTGGTACCTGGGATGGATCTGATAGGTCATCATGACTGGTTCTGGAGTGTGTTGGATCAAGGTCCAGAGGGAGTTCTCCACACACTTGTCAAATGTGGCGCGATCTTGCGCCTCCTGGCACTTCCTGGCCTTCCGTGATGTATCGGAGGAGTCATTGCTGGCAAAGTATTTGCTGCTGTTGCTGCTGCCTATAAGAACAAAGTTTGTCTCAATCAGAATAAAGCAAGCACAGAACATAGGAACTGAAACAATAATCATCTACGTTACTGATCCAACACCAAATGATAGATGCTGGATGAGAGCAAATAAAAAAAATAAAATAATAATAATAATAATAATATTTCCCCCCTGCATCAATCAAATGTAGTCATGTGTTCTAAAAATTTAGTTGCTGTTTTGTTGAAATTCAAATCTACAAACACACAGGTCCTTTGTGGATAAGACCCCAGTTTAGTATAGTTTTCCACAATGGGGCTATAAGGCTAACTTGCATAACATATCACAGAGCATTGCTCAGACTGGCTTCTGGTTTCTGATGTTTTAGATACTCCTAAATGGAGCAACTGTCTAGGCACTGGCTTAGCAAACTCAAGACAGGCTAGCATCCTAACAATGCTAGCCAATCATCTCCTAGTGCGAGTTAGAATGGGAGACCTAGCAAATGGATGAAAACTGGAAGTGATTGAACTTTGTTAATATCTATTGAATACCACATACAGTGTTAGGAACAAAAACCAGGTGTGTGAATTAAGCATCGGATGTAGTTTTCTATATTTTGTTAGCTGCATTATTACGGGTTAGCTACACTGCTGCAGAACAAATGAATCAAACTTTAGACACCAAACAACTCTTTACTCATGTACATCTGAAATAAGTGGATCTAATGCCTTATAGCAGTAGTAAGTCTGCTCCTTAAATTTTACTCTGTCCCAATAGTATATTTTTGCAACTTGAAAGTCTTAGATGCTGTCTGTAATCTGACCATACTGTTACCTGTATGGCTGGTGGAGGTGCCATTCGAACCCAGACCCGACCCAGAACCAAGAGAGCCTCCAGATTCTCCCGATCCGCTCCCCGAAGCATTGGATCCTGTGCCTGAGCGTGCATCCTCATGCAGCAGCAGGTCCATCAACACACTGGATGTTGACTGAGCAACAGCCTGGTTACCAGAATCACTAGGAGCGTCATCCTTCAAAAACAGCATGAAAAGCGCTTACAAACTAAAAGTTACATTTCTTTTATATTTTCTACTTATTCAAACGTTTCAACCCTTTTTATTCCTTTGAATTAGATGAATGAAATTCCAGCCTGAAACCTCATGTTCCAAATATCTTTAACGTTAAACATTTTTTTTACCTCAGCATGAAGGGGCAGGCTAAACTGCTACACCACAATCTGCTGTATTTGTAGCTTAGCTCCATTAATGGACTGTATGTACTGGATAATGAATTGCATGTTGTTTTTTAAAAAACAAGCATGATGTGGGCCCTTTAAATAAGACTACATTCTCGGTGTGGAGATGAGTGGTTTACCTCTTTGGCATGCTGCTCATGCAGGCTCTCAGGCCGGCCAGTGCTGCTTTGTGGCTCAGTTAGCTTTGGCAGTTCCTCCTGCAGCAAGTTGAGTTGGAGTGGACTGCTGGATCTGGAGCTGGAGAAGAGGGCTGTGGGCTGTGCGGCATCCAAGTCCTCCACTTGCCATGGGGACAAGATGGGGGAGTCCAGGAAGTTATTAGGGGCTGGGGGTATCACACTGGGTCCTGTCTGAGGAGGAGTGTCAGCCATAGACATGCAGGGTGGCTGGGGGAAGAAAGGAGGAAGTCCTGAGCCCTGTACACCAGGTACACCTGGTACACATGGCAAAGCTTGCAGACCAGGTACACCTGGCACACCCTGAGGATAAATGCCATAGTTGGCAGGATAGGGTAGGATCATGGCCATGACAGGAGTCATAAAGGGGTTCATGACTTGGACGAGTGGCTGCATGGGCTGCATCTGCTCAGGCTGTAACACCATGGGCATGGTGCCGGGTTGCTGCTCTGTACCTGGCGGCACTGCCATGGGGTAGTAGGGGTGCTGCATGGGCATCAGCATGGGAGCAACAAAGTTGGGCTTGGACGATTCAGATGAGGAGTTGTTTGGAACAGATGAGCAAAGAGGGGGACACATGGCCGGTCGTGAACCGTCACTGTCAGATGAGCCCTGTGGCTTCTGACGCTTGGGTTTGGGTTTTCCCGAGTGGGATGTGTTCCAGCCACCTGCACTCAGAGAGGAAGAGAGATTGAAAAGTGTGGGTTAGTCTTTGTCTCATACTGAAAGGGACTAGGATCAGAATATATGGTTTGTGATTCCATAAATAGGAATAGTAAAACTCAAGACACTGTTTTAGCTAAATACATATTCATAAAACAACAAAGATGCATTCATTTTTGTCTGGTGAGCCTTAAGTCCTATTTATGTGGAATTTATTTAGTTAGAAAGACATACTGTAATTTAAGATAATACTGATGAGGTCTGCACAAAATCCAGCACAAAACACAGTTGTTAATTTTTCAATTTAGTAATATTTGAGGGGTGAATGTTATATATTTGAAAAGTTGCAGGGTTAGCTGTGTTTAATGGAATGTTAGTTGGGCTTATGTGAAGTCTGCATTCTCTTTGATGTGTACATAGTTCTCTTACAGTATTAAAATTTGCTTTGCTGAGACCTCCTGCTGGGGTGTGCTTAAGGTTATTGCTGCTTTTTAAAAAAAAATTATGCACACAAAAGTGACCGTGTGTTAATAGGCCACCCTTTTGTAGCTGTGTAGATAAAATGCATCCTCTAGAGGCCAGTATCAATTTTCTTTCCTAACATAGCGATTATCACCTTTTAATCATATTATTGCTTACTTACTGTTCAATATTCAATGCCATTGCCGAAACCACAAAGACCCAGTCTATAAATCTATGTGAAACACTTTACACCCACCTCTGTGGTTGGAGTGGGCCATACTGTCATTGTCCTGCTGAAGGTAGGAGCTGTAAGGGCTCTCCAGGATGCGATGTCTAAAGCGATCCACATACTCCTGTTCCTCTTTCTGGGTGTGCGCAGAGAGCACCTCCTTGGTAAGTCCAACCATATGGAACTCTTCCTGCGCTGCAGTGGAGGAGCTAGGAGCTGGCCGGACTGCAGCTGGGGCTAAAGCTGGGGCTGGGGCTGAATCAGCTGGTTCACTGCCTGTTGGTGCATCCTCTAAAGCAGTCGCTTCTGAATGTGCAAGACGAAAAAGTTTCTAGGTGTTTAGTTAGCTGTAATTATTTGTAGCTATTACAGTATTGTGACTTGCAAATTAACACATTGCCCTTAAATTACTGCCTGCATTTATGCTACTGTTCTCAAATATATATTGTTCTCATACATATCCAGGATTGACATAATTACCAGGAATTTTAGATGTATCCACAACGATCAAAGCTGCAATTATAAAATTGCTGAGAAAGTGTGAAGAACGAGAAAGCTATAAAGCATTTCTGGACAGTCATTAAACTGCTCTTTGTACTAATAGTATATCATTGTTTGTGGTCACTTACCAGACTCAGGCTGGGGAACATGCACAATGGTGCTGCTGTAGCTGCACTGGCTGGACACAACGCTCATGGCCTCCAGGGTTGGTCCTGGAAGGTAATATATAATAAGGATGAGCTCTCTTTACTAGTGAAGATGACAAGCACTTACTGGTAAAAAGTAAAAGCTGCTTACCGCCGGGATTTGCCACCTCTACCAGTGGGGCTGCAGGAGTCTGGTCTTCCTCAGACATAGAGGAAGAAGAAGCGATGGATAAAGTTTCACTCTTCCGTTTTAAGGCAGGGCCAGTGCAGCTCTCCAAGTACCTGCAGAAAACCAACTCCAAACTAATGATCCATCCACTGTAACATGGTGTTCAAATCCAACTTTCAATTCCTTATTTGAATAGGTTTACACTGTCTTTACAAAAAAAAAAACACATTGAGGATGCTAGCTGTGGCCACTGGAAAAGCTTGTTAATCAACGAAACAAAAAACATGCAAAATACTGGGCAAATTTTACACGTGACTGATTACATGTGCCACCCAATTAACTAAAGGTTCCATCCAATTACCTATGAATGCAGTCTGTGTTATTGTTTCTTAGAGTACAATTATATTATTGTACAATGTTTAGGTGAGTTGGAATAAACTTTATATATAAGCACTGCTTTCATCATTACTACACTTCATTTGTAGTTGAGGCTATGCACTGTTTGAATGATGAGTCTTACTAAACTGAAAGTTAAATTCTCTAATATGATAAGTGTATATAGCACATTTTGCACTGTTTGTAAATGTGCTTTTCCAAAGCATTCCTTCTGGTATAGAGCTTTGAGATGAGCTAGTATTGTTGCGAAAATCATCTCACTGTCACGGCTCGGCCAGTGACCGTTAGGGGCCACTGTTTGTGTTCTGTTTGTTGTGGGATTTTGGGTCTTTTATTTTGATATCTTGTTCTGTTTTGTTCATGTCACGTGTCTTGTTTTCAGCTGTTTTGTGTTTTCTGCCTTAATGACTGGCTGTATTTAAGTTCTGTTTTTGTAACCTTCAGTGTCAGTCAATCAACTCACATTACGCCTTGTTTACGTGTGTTTTTTCACATTCATGTTCTTGTAGCTGCCACTGCGCCAGGTTTGCTTTCTGTTTTGTTTTGGTTCAATAAAGAAACACAGTATAGATGCCTGCTTCCCAGGCTGGTCTGTACACAAAGGCTAGGTCCGACCCCTGTGACACTCTCCTGTACTGACAAATTTACCCCAAGGAAGGTTTTAGGTCTTACCTGATGATGCTGTCCACACAGTTGATTTGCTGGTAGGAGGGAATATGTGGTTGCTGTCTGTGTGACTCTTCTATAGATCTCTGGAGATTTCGCACCAGGCCAGTATGAGGAACTTGTGTTTCTGTGGCACATAAAAGATTAATGTATGTACCACACATACACACACACTATAACAAAAATGTGAGGTAACAGACTGATGTGCACAGTTAATGATTATTATGATGTTTCTATTTGTGACGGATGATGCAGAGGAAACATTCTCCTGAATGCGCTGGCCCTTTTCTTCCCACGTGGTGAGATGTGTTCTTTCATATAATGCAGCAATGCTTATTTTTGTTTTATTTATGTTGTGTACTTAAATATGCTTTTAAAATTTTTTTAAAAATATGTTTTAAAATATGCTTTTCTGCAATAACACAGTACTATTGTTGACCATTTTAATATAAATAAACATGATCTAGTAATTCTGGTTGTGTCTCCATTTACATATACAGCATTTAGCAGATACTCTTATCCAGACTGATGCTTTTTTGTCTAGCATTGGAAGAAACATGAATTTGAACATACTTCATAATACAAACATTTATATGGTTAGTCTGAAGAAAGATAATATATGTGCTCAGCACATTTTAATTTAAAGAAAGTGGTCCTCTCAGTTAAAGTGTAATCAAATTGAAAACATTTTATCTGTAGTGTGGAAAAAAATATTCAGGAGAACGAAAACCAAAATGAGACAGGAATGCCCAAGTGCTTGGAATTCAAAGGTACGTGTGTTTATTTGCTGAGTTGTTGTGTTCTACCTGTAGCCACTTTGACAACAGGTGTGAGCTTTTTCTGAGAGTGTAGGTAGGCCTGCTGACCGCCAATCTTCACCTTATTAACGTTAGCACATGCCTGCCTGAGGGTTACCTGTAAACACCACAAGCGCACACACATACGGTTATTGTATTACATGTGGATATATAAACACATATTATATATACAGTAACCCGTCAGTTTTACATGGATCACCGTTTGCGGATTAAGTCTCTGCTGGGCTGGTAGCGGTAACACATTTCGGCTCTGAAAAAAATCCAGCAATACAGCGAAAAGATGTCAACCCCCATAAAAAGCAGAAGAAAAAGCCTGCAGCAGCATGTAGCATGACTGCTCTGTGTCTTGTCCTCGTATTTTAGTGTTTTAAACTTTTACCCCTAAATTTTCAACAGTTATCTTAGCTTTAGTATTAGTAAGCTGTGCCCTGTCTAAACATGTGTGTAGAGAGTGTTTCTTGCTAATGCTAACTATTTATGCAAACTTTATTTAAGCAATACAATTTTCTGATTATTTATTTACCTTTATATTTTCTTTAAAAGGTAATGCATTAAACTGAGTTTAAAATAAAATTAGTGATCTGGGAGCAGATGAGGGTTTACGCTATAAAAATAGGCTTTTTTTTTTACACCGAAACACAACAACACAGTTATATATATATATATATATATATATATACACACACATATATGGTTTGTGATGACTTCATTAACAACCGCAGACTGCACGCACCAGACTGGATTAAAGTAAACTTGTCTCTAGTGTGGGCGCATTTCCATATATCTAA
>JBBPDH010000130.1:8226962-8247805 GCA_037974565.1 Clupeocharax schoutedeni
AAATTATATATTACATTGTGCATTGTTTGAATGCTAATTAAACATGTTCATAGTAGAACTGTTTAAAGACGGCACTTTGATAGTTACACTAATTATGGTTAATTGCACATAAAGGGATATTTGTGTTGTTTATTGTCTCGTTCTCGTGAACCCAGTCTCGTGTCTCGTCTCGTCTTGTGGGAAAAGCATCTCGTCACACCCCTAATATATATATATATGTATATGTGTGTGTGTGTGTGTGTGTGATGTGTACTACAAAAAAAACTGAATGCTCACTGGTTCCCTATGTGGGTCCTCCCACAGATTTCCATTGCTGTCACTGGAGGAGGCCACACTGATGTAATGTTCATGGGAGCCATTACTGCCCAGGCTACCATAGCCGCTTGAGCCGTTGTTGTGTACCGGCTAAGAGAAGAGAAAACAAGTAAAAGGATGGCAGTCAGTGGCATGGAGAGACAAGAGAAGAACAAGTCAAGCATGTGAAAAAAAATAAGTAAAGAGGCATTTGTCATGGGCAGACATTTGACAAATCCAAAAAGTCAACGTTAAAATTGGCTTGGGAGGAAGCTTTACATGCAGTTATGGAGTCCTACGGACAGTCTCACCTGCAGGAAGAGCTTGTAGATCATTGCTTGAAGTTCCTTCACATCCTCATGCATGACAGGAAGCTCTGTTTTGTTTCGTGCAGCAAACACATCTTCATTCAGAGGCCCCCTGTGGATACACATTACACACACAAACACTAGCATATTACTGTTCTTATAAAGCACTATGTACCACCCAAAAATCTTCTTTTATCATGCATACTTAACCACAAACTTGGCTACCAACAAAAAATGATGGCTTTTTAAATTTTTAAAATTATTTCAGAGTGTGTATAAATATATGTATTCTATTCTGAATAGAAACTGCATACCCCCAGACAAGTCTAGGGCGGAGTGAGCAAGATCATATGGCTGCTCACCGAAGTGTGAGAGTTGATCAATCTAATTCATACATACTGAGATGTTAATGCTCTCCAATGTTGCTACAACATTTCAAAGTGTTCATGAAAACAGAACCGAGGCTTGAGTGACCCTAAAAGCAGTTGTGATGCTTCCAGCACTACAAGAGGATTGTTAAGCATGATGGAGTGACCAGCTGTTTGTAATTAAGGAAGCTCAGAGTACTGTGGTACAGCCTGGACATGTTCAACATCAAAGCCACAGACGTTTTTGGGGTTCCAGTATTTATTTGGGCACATCTTAGCTGTTAACCATAGTGGCAATGTATTTCGAGAGATTCTTTGAACAAGGCCATTCAGTGCATCCGTCATTCACTTAAGCAGGATGTCCTTGACCACAATTAGCAGATTTTTTATTCTTCTGCTGGAGTTAATTTGGCCATTCTGCACTTTTGCTCACATCACAGACCACTTCAACTCAATTAACTGGTAGTAGGTTCTTTACTGTGGGCCCAAGTTCATGTTCATATAATTTGAGGTAAATAGAAAAAGAACATGCTTATGTGTTTTGTTCCTTCCATACATACACCATCAGTCAAATATTTTTTACACACACTGAGGTTTTCTATTTTGCATGTTTGTCACTTTATATTTCCAAAACAATCAACTTAATAAGTGTATGGTATTCAATGTCTGAGTACATTTCCAGCCAGAAATGTCTGACCTATACAAATTTTAATTCAATTTATAATTATAAATTATATAATAACATAATTATAATTATATTGCGTGACAGCCAATGGGATCAAACAGTTAATATGTGCATTTAAAGTTAAAGGACAGTCTAGAATTTGACTTTACATCACCATAAATTAAAACCAGCTATTAGCATGTCAGAGGTAGCTCAGTGGGTAGGATACTTGCCTCAGGGACGAAGAGGTCATGGGTTCGAAAATTACCTTCAGCATACTACCACTGGGTCCCTGAGCAAGACCCTTAACTCCAAGTTGCTCCAGGGAATTAAGCAGCAGGGAAAAAAACTGTGCTGTGCAAAAACCTTTGACTGGTAGCGCCTGTTGTTTGCATGTGTTTTGTTGCTTACGTGCGGACTTTGTGCCTGCCGATGATGAAGGCAACCTTGCGGCTCCAGGGATTAACAAAACTGGACCAGCTGGTGTCCAGTGTGATGAAGTCTCCATTCTGACACCGGAAACGAATAGGAGAGTGCTCAAATGGAGGCTGGCCAGCATACTTCAGAACTGCACAGGAAACAAAGCAGTAATATCTATATGAATCGTCACGTTTCAAAGAAAAGATTAAGGCTACATTCAAAGACAATGTCATGTTAAGACTGGACTGCAGAGTGCACAATAGTCAACAATCCTTCGTTTTTGTTTAAGTGTTTGTCTGGGTTGCAAAAACTAAAAAAGTACATACTTTTGCGGTGCATGACCAACAGGAGCATACGGTCCTCAGGATGAATGCAGGTGAGCAGCGATGTGCCTATTAGATCCTGAGGGAGGTAGCCAAGCAAAGGCACAGCACTGTCAAGACACACACACACACGCGCACACACACACGTGCACACACACACAAATCCTTAAAACTCACAGATTCCTGAATTCATCAAAATTATGACCAAATACTCACTTGGAAAACCTAGTTCACCACAAAGCATAATGTCATTTCTTACAGGGATTACTTGCATATCGCACCTTTCACATAGTATTAGCATTGTAAAGACCAGTATAGCAGTGGTTATTAACAAATGATGCTTTGTGCAGCCTTGCCATTCAAAATGAACTGACGGTGCTAGAATATAATGAGATCTGTTCCTACAACAGTAATGTAACCCGAATTTTGGTGTACAGACACCCCAACACAGATAGGAAACCTATAAACACATCTAAGAAACAATGAGTGATCAAGGCCAAAAAGTCACCAAAAAAAAAAAAACAACAGAAACAAAACACTTGTGCTTTGATAAGCATACTTCCTCCCGCCATTCTTCTGCCATGCACCGTTAAAATAGCTCACCCATGTGAGTGCTGTAAACTCAAAATATTGTATATTGAGACCCTCATAACTTCTGGACCCCCTGTATCCAACTGGAAGCACTCACCGGTCGTCTACTTCTAAGAAGACACAGCCTGGCGAATGAGTGGTAGTGAATATGCGCTTGTCCGTAGGAATACGTGGGGCTGGGGGGAAAAAAATTGCAATTAAATAACCTCAGTAAAAACACAAGCTAGCAATCTTAGTGGTGGGTGGAGCTGAAAGGTAACAGGACCACACCCTCATATCCTGAGATGGTGCGTTCCACAAGAGCTAAGCAGCAGGGCTGTTCCTCCTCCCCACTCACAACCTGCACCTTCAACAGGTATGGTGTGATCCGGAATGGGTTGTAGCGCATCTCCCCATCACGGTCCTTCCCGCCTCTGCACATAAAGTCAGTTCAAAAAACAGTTGCTCATTTCAGCTCATAAAAAGGAGAAGCAACAATCCAAATGTAGTTATTAAAACAATAATTCACTTACAACTAGGGCTGATCAGTTAACATAATTACATTAACATGCAGCAGAAAAGAAAGCTGCTCTTATATCAACCGTGTAACAAAATGTAGCATTTTTTTCATCCTGTTTATGCACAAATTATATTTTATATCTGATAATGTGTATTTAGTTGAGTTTGTTAAGAGTGTAGTTTGTAAAAGAAAATAGTCAAGAACTTGTGACTGGGCACTGACCTGATTCTACAGAAGAAGGACTTGACCTGGGCACATTCAAACAATATTGCAGCTAAAGAAACAAACAGAGGCAGTAATGTAAATTATGGTATTCATTACCGTCACTAAAGAAGGGGAAACTGTACTTCTGCTGTAATTATGATAGTAGGGACCATTTCAGTAAATCTGTATTAACCATCTGAAGTTTATTATTACTTCCCTTTTGTTATAATATTAAAATCAAATGATTTATTTACATATTTAATTACATAACATGTTATGCAATGAACAACACCAACATTCATGGAATTAAATTGTACTTTTGTGACTTCTGTATTATTCCAAGGACAGACTAAAGAGTACCATATATAAGGCTACATGACATTTATGCCAACTGACATTAATTTCACATGAACATTTATATGGGCATGTTCCAAGACTTCATAGTGAGGACACTGATGAAAGCATCCTTTATGACCAGTGACAAATATATGATTAACCCTTTATTAATGTTATCTTATGTCAGTTGTCATTAAAGACATTCATAGGTGTCACACAGCCCTTCAGCCCTAAATGCTGCATACTCTATAGTTCGAATGTTTATTTCCCTAATGAAGAAGGACCAGTAAGTGTGTGTAGTGGTATTGATTAAAAGTTTAAAATCTGTATGTGATTGAAAGTCTGGAATCTACTTGCTGCACTCACCGCTGCCCGTGCCGACGTTCCAGGGAGGGAGGTGTGGCTGTGCTGTGTGAGAGTAGAACACGTTGACATCCTGGTGGAACAGCAGCTCTACAAACTTAGCAGAGTCCAGGAACTTGCGCTTGCAGTTGAGAATACTGGGCGCCTGCTCAGATGCGTACACTACCCGGCCAGTGCCCAAAGAAAACACAATGACAAATGTGTCCTGTGGGAGGAACAAGAAACAACTGCTGTTAGGGCCAAACCACACAGCAACTACTGAACTGACTTTTCAAACATCTACTGAACATTCAAGAAACATTTTAAATAGTTTTTCAAAATGCATAAATAAGAAAGTAACAAATGATGACAGATGGTTCACTGTGTTGGAAAGTCTGAAAGCCTTAGTCCATGTAGTCATGTGGATATAAATTATAATGGTGTCAGTGATCAAATGTTCTTACTGTATTTTTGAGTGTGTGCTCAGATGTAATGCCCTCTAATTGCTCCAGAGTGCAAACAGTGGCATCTTTCCTCTCCTCCAATCCGTTGCACATCAATAATTTGTAGTACTCGCTGTTTGCTACAGGTGGTGCCACAGAGACAGGAAGAGAATAAGCTTCAGACAATGGTCACACAGAAGCACAGTCTGTGCTTAAGCAATCAGTGAATGACTGTTGGACCACAATGGCCAAGAACAGGTGGCTTAAATGTCAGATATTACAACACAAGACATAACATTACATAACTTATTAGGATTTACAATGTTAACGCAGCATAGGCTTCTCTAAAGAATTCTTATAGCCGTGTTAGGGTTTTATTTTATTATCCCACTCTACTTTTAAATAGGTTCACAACACAATGCTGCCTGCTGTAAAATAACACCAACACTGTTAAATAAAATCACCATTTGCGGGAAAATGTGTCTATTTTTTTTTTATCCCATTGACAGGGACTCAAACAGTGTCTGGTTAACTGCTCATAGTGTAAAAAAACACCTGGCAGATCAAGCTTTATGTACATTTTGATGGAAAATCGGTCGCCTTAAAAATATGGGTTAATTTCAAAACAAAACTGATTCTTGAACTCATAAGGAAATGTATTCAAATGAACATTTCCATGCTTCGTCATTGTTGCTGAACGCTGAAAGTGCTAAACAGGTTCACCCCGAAATGCAATCACTGCTAAGTAAGGCCTTTATCTTCACCTACACACAAGAACAACATTCCGCAAGTGACTATTCACACTTTCCATGAAACGGCACCACAGAACCAAGATCACCAGACAACAAGGGCAACGGTGACATTAACGTGTGTGAGGGATGGAAGGCTTCTGCTAGCTGATATTTAGAGTGCAGTTTCCATTTGTGTCAGTCTGCACCCACCCTTGCTGCAGGCCCAGTACTCAGACTATTACATAATCAAAGTCTCTGCTCCAAAAGAGAGCTACAAGCCATCGCTGACGTCATCTAGACTAACATGCTGGCAAACACTCGCTTCTTTTGTTTAGCATGCTTAGGAGTATCTCTATTTTAAGGTGATGGCATAGCTCAGCTTTTTTTTTTTTAGCGTTGCTGTCCACAAGCAAAAATTTATCAGCTGGACAGACCCTATGAACTGCATGTATCGTTTGCTGTCTGGCTGCAGTCGAGGTGAAGTACTGATCGTTCATGGTCTTGTTGCACATAGTGCAAAGTGAACACTGAATATTTTTTCCCCACTATAGCTACAGCGCATTAAACCATTTAAACTTTCATTGAATGCTTCCAATTTATAATCCTTTAATAGGTAACATGACACGGACATTGTATGATTGATCCCACTGTGAACAAATTTTTTTCCAATAGTACATCATTCTACACAATTTAAACACTTTCATTCAACACTTTAATTTATAACAATTAAATTGGTAATACTACACTGTACATTGTATGACTAATCAAATGATGCATACAAATTCGATGGGAAGAGACATTTCCACTGGCATCCAAAAAACATACAGAAGAACTTTATGCAGTAACATGTGACCTTATGCTTGTAGAAATGGTCAACATTTGGTAATATTTGGTCATTCTCTGCAATTTTCACTCTGTATTAGTTTTAAGCTGACAGCCTGGTCTTTATATACTTAACTCATTTTCCTTCATGAACATGGTGAATCTAATTTTATGTAATATTATGTGGTGATTTACTTGGTTTAACCATTGCACAGTGGTTGATTTGAGAATTTGAAAACCGACAGGTTAACTACGCTGTGTCAGGTATAACACTGTTCTCTGCCCCAGTGGCTGTACATTTTTTACTTTGGAAAAGAGCATTGTGAATCTACAACTGTTTCAGCATTGAAGTAAAAAAATCTGGTGCTGTAAAAACTGTTATCTGCAAGTACATTACACTCCAGTCATTATATTCAAAGCGACTTACGATACGAGTTGTCGCTTACACTGAAGACATGAAAACTGCTTAAAGACCACAAGCAACCATGTGTTACTTGACAAGCAAAGAGCAGTTGGTTGTAAAAAGCCACAGCTGGTTTTTAACACCCCAATAACATTTTGGTTTTCCACTTTCACCATTAAAACACGACCACAACTGATGTCAGACACTGTGAACTCTTCTGACTTCCCATCATACTTCAGCTGAGCATCCAAAGAGTACCTTGAACTTGTTTGACACATTTGAGAGCGTAGTTCAGGGCCTCCACGGTGCTGGCCTTGCTGCGGCTTCTCTTCTCAGACGGCAGCCGCTTCTTCATCTCCTGCACTGTCTGCATCATCTCCCGGTGGGCGTGGTCTCTCTCTTGCTCGCTGCGACACACGTTGCATGAATTATTAAACGATACTGCGAAGGTTCGAAGTTGAAATTTCTACAGATTTATATCTGACATTAATATTATAAACTTCATGTGTGTTGCTGAGCTGACCTGCATCCGGTGTGGTGTCTGTTCTGAGCAGAGGCCGCACTGCGGAGGCTACTGGACGATGAGCCTGCCACAGACTTTAAGCTTAGTGGGGACAGAAAGAAACCATTATCACACTAATGCTCACCTACACATTAACAACAGGTAAATGATACAAAAAAAACATGGTTTGATTGATTTTTTTTTTTAGCGTCTTTCACTTTAAGGCATTTAATATAACGGACATTACAATCAGGTGATAAGTGATGACATGCATTTTCACAATTTTCAGATATTTAACATAACTGCATTAATTCCAGAACCAAAATCTATTGCGATTTCTTTAGAACAAAATATTTTCAAATGTTTTTACTGCAAATGTATCTTTCGGTCTGTTCATTTACGTTCACAGATCCCCAATACCAAAATAGCTTTTTTTCCCTATAGTTTCTAAATTCCAAACTGTGCATCTATTTATTCAGAAAACTGAGAATTCAAACATGATGAAATCCGAACTGTTTGCTTGAATAGGTATGACTTTTGGCACTTCACATAACAGTGATATTTACCTCTTGGAACTGCCTGAGCCTGTAGTGCTCCCAGGGCTCCGACTGGCTGAACGATGGCGTGACCCACCCATGCTGTCGTTTCCACTGCTGGAGTCGTGGCCGCTGTTCATCTCCACATCCTCCTGACCCTGCTCTCCTCCAGAAGGTTCTCCTCCACTCTCCTCGCATGCTGCAGAGCTCTCATCTGTCCCTGACTGTCCTGGCTGCTCTTCAGCCTCCTCATCCTCCCCCGAGCCAGACCCTGAAGGCGGTCCAGAGCCAGATCCGCTACCGCTAGCTCCCGGTTCGGTTTCACTGCTGGCTTGGTCCACCGAAACTTCTCTCCTCAGAGAAGGAGAGACATTCCCTTCTCCACCCTGACCGCTCTCACCACTCGGCATGCCCCCCCACTATGCCTTGCTGAATTTCCCAAATGGTCACTCAGTCGATGTTTGGCTGTCCTCTTGTTGGAATGCCAGTCATCAGTGTCCCTCTATGAAGAAATCCATCCGTAGTTCCAGATGCTGGTAGGCTCTAATCTATCATTAAAGCAGAGATACAGAGTGGCCTATAAGAAGGAGAAAAAAAATCTGCTTTGGAACTTTTAATAATGCAATATACAATCCAATGATCTACAATTCTCTACATTCAACTTTATCGAGACCAGGATGAATTGTATTGCATTTGAAGATAGATCAAGAATGTTTACATATCATTCAGCACCAAACATAACCACATCATGTGTAGCCTTATACACTTGCTTTTGCCATGAAGCATGCTTTCCCCATGAACAATACAACACACAAACAGCAGCTTAGTCAGCTTTTGTTCAAAACAGAACAGATCAGTATAACAGCACAACATGCAGGTCTGTTGCTGACAGCAGCCCAGTCATATCATTTTCACAGCCTGGCGGGGTCATTGGGAAGAAGTCACCGCAGCCTTGTTACATAACAGGATTTCACTGTTCAGTGAGGTGAGAGTGAGTTAGCCGTTTTTAATACGGCTGTAGGATATGAACAAAATTATATTTGGCAATATTGTGCTTCTATGGTGAAAAAAAAATCTGTTTTCATGGTGAAAAAGAGAGCAGGATTTCATCCAAATAATTTACTTCGTGATATTACAGTTTTTCTTGATTTTTCTAAAGACTTAAAAAAAAAAAAAACTAATTTAATCAGTTATGCACATTTTCTGCAACACACTGAGATTACAGGACCTTACAATATTAAAGGACCCTTATCATCACTTTTCTGGAAGTAAAAAGGCTTCAAGTCTGTAAATATTGTTTCAAATTGTACATTCATATACCCAATCCATACATTCAACCTATGGAAAATAAGCTACAAAACAGCCCGTCCTCAAATCATAGTTTTTGTCACAAAACCAAAACATTTAAATATATCTCCTTATTCTGACTACAGCAGTTTAGCCCTGCACAATCATGCAACGATTCGTCATCACCTTTAATAAATAAAATGAGTCGGATTACATCAAGACCTTGATTTATCAGAACACCCAGTAACTCAACAGGCGCTGTGACTGTTGGCCCTGTCAGAAACACTGTGATTGGTTAGATGCTCATTTGCATATTGCAACCTTTTGTGATTTTACAGCAGAGACCATAATTGAGGAAATGATTAGGAGACAATACATTGTGCACCGCTACTCAACTCATAGAAAAATACTGAAACTGATGAGCTCACTTTCAACTTGCATTTCTCTGCAATATCAGTACTGTAAAGTACAGTAGTGTAATAACAGTTAATCTGACCAAACAAAATATGGTGTACCCTACATTTTGCACCAGTGCTAACAGAAGTCCAGTGAATCAAAATTATATCTGCAATGTCCTGTTCTCTGCAGGCTTATGTCACATGCATTACTGTGTACTTACTACAGGTTTTTAAGAGACTGTACCATGCAGTTTTGTCAGCAGCCTTGGACAAGTCCACGGATAGGTTGTTTTAAATGGCAACTAGTTACTTAAATCACCCCTGGCAATTAAGTATTAATAGAAAGTAAACTTTAGCAAACACAAAGCTTGCACTAGCCTTTTATAGGCAGGAGCTTGCACAATGTTTCTAAACGTGTATAGATTTATTTTGGTATTTATGTTGTTTATAGAAAAATAACGCTAGAAAAAAAGGCTACTAGATGATTCACCTGATGATTTATAATCTCATTTATCACAGTTTAAAAATTTTGACGTGTCTGAAATCAGGTAATAAGCATCAGAAGTGGTGGGCGGATTCAGCAGTTAAAAATGTGCATCATTGATTATACTGACCTACCGCAGAAATATCCTCTCTTCGCGACAATGACAACGTCGCATCACCTCCACAGAGCCACGCCTACTTGCTGCTTGAGGCATTAAGTTTTGGAAAATGGCTGAGAGCAGAGAGCACACGGAGGAGCAGCTTGTTAGAGAGTGGTCAATGAACATTTATCACGTGACAATCACAGCTCCAGGTAAGTTACTGGGTGTTGTGATTAATCAAGCTCTTGATGTAATCCATCACTGCTCTCAAGCAAAACTGTCATAATTGAATTTAATATGGTATGATAGAGTTTGTCTACTTTGGACAGTTTGCTCATTTTATACTTTGACAATTCTCTGACTGTTCTCTTATTATTTTATATTTATGTATTTATTTTATGTATTTATTTTCCATTGTATATTGATCCTGGAGGAAACTGAGTCTTAGCCCATTTGTCTGAATATAACAGTGGGCTGCCAACAGTGGCACCCAGGGAGTATTGTGGTGGCATGGTATCTTGCTCAAGGGTCCCTCTCTGTTGCCACTGGCAATCCTGGGATTCAAACCCACACACTTCTGACCGCAGGGGCAACTCCATAACTACCAGCCCACCAGCTGCCCATTATTAAAACCTTGCTTTGGCAAGATGAAGAATAAACTTTGGTCAAGCCCTTTATGAACTGCTATCTCTCTCATTGATCTGTTACTGTCAATATGAGATCAGAGATTTACAGATTTACAGGTAGATTTACAGATAACACTGAGTTTGCTCTTCTGCTCATTTTCACATTGTAAATAAAACGCCATAAAACTGATGCCTGCCACACTGTTATATATGAGAAAACCAACCTGGGTGGCTGAGCTTTTTCTAGTGTAGAAATAATTTCATTTGGCAAACATGTATAGGAGCGGTCTCTTAATGAGAGTTAATAACAATATGGTCCCCAAAGCAACGAAAAAAACAGTTTGGTCATATAATGTAGGTCATGTAAAGTTATATGTAGCTATTTAATACAACACAATACACCCGCAAAAAACAGCTTGTTTTGACTCAGCCGAGTCACAAGAAACAATGTATTCACACGCCTCATCCTGTTATCAGTCAATGGAACTGCTTTCTGAACGAGCAGCCAATTAATAGAGGTCATTTACAAATATCATATAATAATGGATAATTGGATAATGACCATTTATAAATGAAGAAGGAAGTAAGTGAGCTTTATAAAAAGTGCTAAATGATCTTTTTTCAGCACATTCAAATGTGCTGGATACTTGCAGGGCGGTCACAATTACACAAACTAAAACAGGAACGCAACAGAGACTGGTTGTTAATTTGCATGACTGTTAGGCATATAGTAATCTCACCTTCTGGCCTGTCTTACAGTAAGAAACGGGCTGATTTGTACGCATATTTCTAGAAATACTGCTTCTATGGAGATTTTCCTGTACATTGATGAATAAGTTTGACAGCCTTAGAGAATTAAAAAGAATCATTATTTGTTGGAGCTGGTATACCAGCTATAAGAAATATGGCATAACAAACCAACATCATCTGTTATTATGCTGTCAATTTTAAAATAAAAGTATCCCCACAAAGCATAGCATTACAGGTTCACTCTTCTTCAGAAAGCTGCCTTATAGCTGTGCCCATGTCAGGTTAGCAATGGCACAGCAACAGTTGAGCCTGCAGGTGGGATGCCAGTCAGATCACACAGACTAATAATAGGACAATTCTTTACAGTTGCAGAGTGTCAGTTTGCTTGTGATCTATACTCAAGGTTGACCTACATGGGTTTTTCCATGGTCGATGCTGAAATTTATCTGCCTATGCTGACACTGACAATGCAGCGCCGCATTTAAGCGTTTAAGCTTTCTTCATCCTCCTGAGCAACTTTGTCTTTACATATGATGAACAATGATGCTGCACGGAGAGGGAGGAAGGGAGAGAGAGAGGGAGAGAGTTGACAACGTATCTAATCAATATGTTCTGTAATACTTTTGCCCCATGGCTGATGGTTTACGTATGAAATACTTGATAACCATAAGCTACTGTGTCAGCAGTAAACTAACCATAGTATTAACGGTAAGATAACCGTAAGATAGCGTTAGCAGCAAGATCTTTGCAGGTGCCAGGAGAGAGAGCGTGTCATGCGTGTTCCACAGCAGCAACACGGGGCTGCTCACAAATGCGCATTTCTATTAATCAGCCTTAATATGCATCGACATCAGCCTATGCCAATTATGTAAAAATGGCCAAATATCAGCCCTATTAATTGGCCAGACTGATAATCGGTCGACCTCTAATTTATACATAAAGTACAGATTCTTCATAGACTGCAGAAATCGGAACATTTCCAACTGTTTTTTAACCCAATGATGAATAAAACACTATTTGTTTGAACTGACTAGTATCACTGGTGCCAGCCAAAATACTGTAAAAGGATTTTTTGAAGGATTCTGTTCGGATTTTCATGACTAAGTTTTACATAAAAGTGGTGAAAATTGTAGTGTATGCATTTGCACACCAATTCTGACCTCCTGCTCTAAAAGAAGCCAACAGGCTTGTTGTCTTGTGGCACTATTTACATTCATGATATTATGCTGTTAAAACCCAGACACTACACAGGAACATGCTTTAGTTTCATTCTCAAGTTTGAAAGAAAGACATTCACATCTCTAATTAAATTTTTGACAAACAAAACACTCAACTAAAACTACAAGAGCTTCCTTTGTTATCAGTTTTTCAGCAACAGCCAAAGAGCCCTCCTGGTAGTCCATATAATTTGATCTCATGTGCCTACCATACAATGAAACTTATTAATAATGCAACATATGGCAAAAGAACAAGTCAATACACCGTGAGATAAGAACCAAGTCAGATCCATTCCCTTAGTGTTTCTATTGAAAAAGAACTTACAGACAAATCAGGACAACTGAATTCACTTTGTGTTCATAAAAATGGAAGATGGTCTAGTCAAGTTTTTCCTAACTCTGTATTAAATATATAGTTTTAGATTTCCCCTAACCCAGTATCCTTGATACAGCTCATCGGATTATTAATAAGAGGTCCCTGGGTAGTTATTTTACAAAGCAGGACTTGTCCAGGTAGCTATTTTAAGTCAAACGTGGAGACTGTCCCTTAGGAACGTGTTTTACGTACAATGTGCCTGGGCAGGCCTGAGTCCTGGTTAAAAGAAATAGTCCAGTCATAAATACTGATGTTGCTTACAATGAAAGGAAACTAGAAGTGACCAGTTAGCATATTGTCGCTGGAATAATTAACATTATATAAAGGTAAAGAGGCCCCTTATAGTCAAACATGAACAGACAATGAAAAATTCTCTCTCTGCATTTAATACATTTAACAAGTGAAGCAGTAGGCCGTCACCAACGCAAGCTGTGTATGAGGGTGGGACCTCACTCAAGAGTACCTCAATGGTGCCAATAGCAGTCCTGCGACTTGAACCCACAACCTTCTGATGACAGGAGCAACGCCCTAACCACCAGGCCACCAACTGTCAAGTAATATAAACCATCTTAGTAAATACCATCCAGGACTGGAGATGGCTGTAGGCCAACCAAGAGCAAAACAAAGAGAATAGTTAAACCTGAATAAACTGATCCTGGAGAAATTACAGATCCATACAAAAACACACTGGGCTCAATATGTATTAAATGAAAAAATAACATTATTTCAAAAAGAGATCAACAAAAATCTACAACAATACTATAACTATAACGTTAGTTATAGACAAACGCATTGGAACGTCTGACCATACCAGTAACAATAACAGTGACTTAAATGACATTGCATTCAAATACATAGAGTTTAATATGGAGTTGTATGCTAAATCATTAAGATTGCCCTTCACTTTAAAAAAGGGGCCTGGTCCAAACTGCGGGAAACAGGTGTGTCCCAATACTTTTGTCCGCATTATATTACCAACAACAACATAAATACTCCACCTCCAGTCATCACATCTCATCACCAGTGTACCTAGTGATGAGATGGTTTATAGTAAAAACAAAATTACATTTTTAAGACTTTTAAAGTAAGATAAAAAAGTGCTTAATAAGAGTTTAGCATTGGGAAGCTAATGCTAGCTAGCTGGAGTGTGACATGGCTCTGTTGACATGATTTAAGAAGTTTCAAAAACACAGAGCGAGAACATTCGTGTACGACGACAGGTTTTACTGAAAGTAGTTTCATGAAAACCATGCTTTACCTGAAAAAAGGGTGTGGGAGTCTGTGAGGCGTCGACTCCCACGCTTTCACGCGTGTTTTTGTCGTGTCAAACTCTCGTGGAAATACAGTTACCCGAGCATTTCTTTAATCCGAGTTGCCCTTGTGTACTTTATCTCCAAAATGTCTTTGCGTACGTCCTAATTTCTTGATTTTTGTCTCTAATTCCACTAGAGATTCCACGGGTTGCTTGCACACAGTGCTCTGATGCATTGGTGCAACGTGAGTATGGCCACGCCTCTTTAATTACTATTGGCTGAAAGATGCCGCCCGGGTATGCGCGGACTGGCCCAAAAAAGGTAAGGGGCGTGACTGGGACGGGGCGGGCGAAGAAACGCCGCTGTCTCACGTGGATCGCCACGTTACACAATGTAGGAAAAACACGGCGAGCGAAGCTCGCGCGGGATTGGGACCTACGAACTGCGATTCCTATTTGCCTCGCGCACCGGCAAAACCGCAGTGACGGGATCGAAAACTAAAAAAAAAGTGGGTCAGGAAAATGCTAATTTGGAATAATGAAGAAATTACCGTCAGGAACAAATCTCGCTTCGTCCCCGCACGGGTTAATAATGGCATTCGAAATATATCAGTATTTGATAGACCTGGCAATATATTGTCATACGAGCAATTTTTAATCGCACCACGGCCTTCCAGTCCCTTTTAGGGAGTTCAACTCAGTATTCAAGGCTATCCGTGCAGGGCTGTCCCAACTTATTAAAAACCATTTATTCTTTGGCACAGACAGTGTATTGCGATATAAGATATGTTTGGATGGAGTTGATCTGGTCGATAAAAAATGTGATAATGAACATATACTTAAAAAATATGACTCCTAGGGGGAAATCTTATTGGAGTCCGTTTGTTCAGGATATTGAGTGGAAACAAGCTTGGCTTTTGCCAAGTAAATATTGCATTACCAATGCAGTAAAAGAGGTTCACTTTAAGATCCTCCATTAAATATATTCAGTGAATACATTTATTTCCAACGATGTTGACACAGAGAATATGTGCTTTTTGTGGGATATGGATGAGATGTTGATTCATCTATGAATGTCAAATGATTTCTTGCTGACCTCTGTAAGTACCTATTTGCTCACTTAGAAGTAGAAGTGTCAGATATTTTTTTCCAATTATGAGAACCCTGAAAAGAAATATGTAGTGATTTTTTTTTATTTAGCAGGCAATTTTTTTTGTCTTAAGCAAAAATTGCAGCCCTCTTTTGCTCTGTTTTCCTCAGAAATTGATATGCATGTCAAACTGCTATGCCTCAACACAGTATTGAACAGATGATCTGCCTTCCTATTTGTTTGGATCCATAGTTTCTCCAAGATAAGTTTATTCAGCTGTTTTTTTTTTTTGTTTGTTCTGAAAGTTGCCCTATGGCCTCTTGAACACCAGTCAAGTTGACGAAGACCCACTGTTTCCCATCTCCAGTCCTGGGTGGTATTTTCTTAAGCAGAGTTTTCTGTTTTAATTTTTTTTTTTTTTAACAGAAACTGTTTAGAAAATAATACTATCATTGCTAACAATGAATGAATTCCAATAGTCACCAATCAACATTTTTCAAATCTAAGGTGCTTACTGGTATCTACTGTGTGCTCTTTATAATGCTGTGAGGGTTTTTGGAGCACTTTAAAGGAAGGGCCTCTAACGATAACCAGACTGAAATGTTATCTTTTGAAGAAACACTTTATCTTGATGGGAAGAGGAGGACAATGATCCCACACACAGAGGCCACTGAATGGCTTGATGACATCTAGAAATAATATACACTACATGCACAAAAGTATTGGGACACCTGACCAATACAGCAAAAGGGACTTTAATGACACTGCATTCAAATCCATAGACTTTAATATGGAGTTGGTCCTCTTTTTTTACAGCTGTAACAGCTTCCACTCATCTTGGCTTTCCACAAGATTTTGGCGTTTCTGGTGGAATTTGTGGCCATTCATTCTGTAGAGCATTTATGGGGTCAGGAACTGATGGTGGACAAGAAGGCCTGGCTCATAGGATCTATTCCTGTTCATTCCAAAGGTGTTGCAAACGGTTCTTCTCCAAACATTGTCCACAAAGCATTGGTGGCGTCCAACATATCTTGGTATGCTGAAGCATTAAGATGGTCCACATTGTGTATATTCTATGCCTTGGTTTTCAGTCACCAGACCTCAACCCAACTGCACACACATTTTGGACAAGTGTGGTGAAGAGTGCTGTATACCACATCAACATACTAAGGAAATATCTTTAGGAAGAGTTGTCTTATCAGATTATTAAATTGGTTTGCTATGAACTGTTGCATTAAACTTGGAGAAAACCAGAGTGCATAGCCTAATCTAATTCACTTTTATTTATACATCATCACATTATACCAACTTTGAGGTACCAAGTAGCCTACATTTAGAGTTAGCGAAGCAGCATCCAGCTAGCGCAGTAGCCTCAGGGCAAGTGCCCGATATGTGCCATCTGCCCAATCGGTTCCACAAACTTCTAACTGCAGATTGCTCGTTTCTCGACCCGAACCAATGGCGGTTGCTATAAGACTACAGGTGAAACAATGTTTCACCAAGAAAAATAATAATAAAAAAAAAAAAACTATCACTTTTTTGCTCATAAAAATAAAGTTGCACCCCTAATTTCAGCTCAATAGCGTTATGGTTGTGTACGGCTCTGGTGAAAAATGTGAAACAGCCCCACCACAACCGCGGTGAAATATTGATCAATGGTGTTTATAAACAAGTCTGTTGCTTGTGAAAATGGAAAACAGAAGTTTGTCGACCTATCTTGAAAAATATCCACACAACTTAGTGCAGTCAGCTCTCCTCATTAAACATGCCTGGGTTAGGCATTAACTACATATTTGCTAGTGGCTTGAATAGTAGGCTGTGTTTTTTTTTTTTTGCAATCATTAGATTATGACAATTTGGCATTAAACTGTGCTAGAATACATGATTAGTAATGACCAACCCATACCCCACCCCCCCAAAAAAAACCCAAACAAACAAAAACAAAATTAAATCAACATCTCATATCACTGATTTCATTGGCCATAGAAAAACCCATATTAGTCGACCTCTAGACAAATTCACTGGTAAAATTCAGGCTTCTTGCTTTAAGTTAACGGAGCATCTTACATTTCATATACATCTGATATTCTAAAACAATGACAAACAAATTGTTAAATCAATATTTATTAATGTAAGGCAAAAATCTGTAAGCATATCAGTATAGAAGGCCACCTTACAAACAAGTTTTCTTTTCACAATTTACATACATTCCAGAGAAGGCACATATACACCACACACAAATAAACACACTTGTTTTGGTGCTTTGAGGAAGAGGTATGATATTAGACATGGAGAAAATGGCAGTACTTTGTTTTGCAGAGATTACTGTTTTGTTTTGTGATATTTCTGATGCGAGAAAGGCTAAATTAAAGCAAATACATAGATTAATACACTGCAAAACAGAAAAGCAGCAAGAGATTTGACCATATTCGTATATTTCTTCAGTTTTTGTCACATTTGTTGCATAAAAAATGTACACACATTTGAGGGAATAGTTCTGAAAACAACCATTGAAGGACATGTGGGTCTTAAATGTAATTTGAAGGCAATACTCCATTATATTGCTGGATGTTTTATGTTGGCACTGTTGATTATAAAAGGCACTCCAAGGTTTTAATGGCACTCAATTGTGTTTTGTTCCAATAAGGCCTTGGGAGCGGCCGAATCGTATTCAGTTGTGGTGGCAGTAAAACTGTAAGGCACTATGTAACTAAATACAACTGTCATTTTATAGCAAATGTGTTACCTAACTTTCTTTCAGGGCAAAGGCGTTCTCTCTGGCATGATTGAGTATAAGCTGAGGGCGTATCAACCGTCAGAATCACCCAGTTTTTGATCAGCATGTTTCAACTGCTAAACTACAACTAACAATTCATGTACACACGCACAGATGAAACTTGTCTAATAATGCAGTATTAAAAGACCTTTTTTTTTTGTTTCTTCAGCACGGTTTAGGCCACTGTGGCATTAGCAGTGTTAAGTAAGGAGTGTAGCTTAAAACTAATTCCGAGGATATGGCTAGAAAAATTACCAAGTAGAAGTATTTGTCTTAACCTGTATGGTAACATTCAAATCAGAATCATTAAAACCAAAACATAAAAAAAAAAAAAAGTTGAGGATACTTTACAAAATATCTTTTTGAAAGTCAGCAGGCTAGAACAGCTTCAGAATTCAGGAAGAACATGTTCTCCATCTTCATGGTATCAGTCGATCTCATCCAACTTCCCATTACAACGGTCATACCATTCTTCCATATTTCCTGCTGTTTTATGACTGATTCCAAACTAAATGACAAGACAAGACATGCATAAGCATTTACGGCACCTGTATGCAGAATCCAAAATCGCAACTAAATAATGGTTATAACAGTCCATAGCTGTAGAATTTTTTTTCATCACTTTGCCCTAACTAGGGATGAGTATCGTTACAATCAGCTCCAGCTGACGTAATTGTATCAGGCTCAGAATCAGAATCATATCTATTGGCCTTTTGGAGCAGCAAACATGCTCTGCAAGAGACATGGTGTGGTGTGGGCACATGTACACACAGCTTTACACTGTTTTATACTGACACCATTGAACGGAATAAAATTCCTTGTATGTGTCGCTCACATACTCTGTCGCTAAATGCTGATATGGCGACGGGCTCTGCGTCCCAAGTCCTCTGGACACTTGCTGTGTCAGCTGGCTGCAGCTTGCGTGGATGTATGCCGGAAGGCTGCAGGACTAAAAAGCCCGAACATACTGCAGCAGCGTTATTTCAGGAAGCGTCTTGTGCAAAACTGGACACTGGGTCAATTGACGCACACAGCCATTATAGGTATAGCCAGTTAGCCGCCGTTCTAGTGTTAAGGACCAACTTCCAAAACCGAAAGAAAAATGAGTGGGTGCCTGGTACCGTTTTAAAAAATTTTTAATCGGTTCTTATTTGGAATCTAATTTCGGTTCCCATCCCCAGTCCTAACACAGCAATTTCTATTGTCCTAAATCAACAGGCAAATTATGACCAATTATGATTTCCTATTTTCCTGTTCAGAAAAAAAAGGTATGTCAGATACTCACTGATAATGATGACAATGATGATTATGATCACAGCTATCAAAATGGCCCACATCTGTTGAAACAAGTACATTATAAAAAAACAAAAACAAAGGTACAAAAATCACATTGACAGCATATCATCATACACATTCAAGGGTTCTCTATCTGTCTAAGACTTGAGGCAGTTCAAATAACAGACTTTTAGCCAATGACCAGTTAATAAATCTATTTTTAAACTAGGTGATATCATTTATCAAGAAAATGTACACCGTCACATTTCCTAGACAATAAAGTAAAATCTATTGGTTAGGGATGCAATTCATATACTATTTAGTTTGCAGAAACACTGAGAATACCCAAGATGTGTGAAAGCATTTTATGATGGAATTAAACGAATGTAAAAATATACACTTTACTGATTTACTATAATTTTACCTTGCAGTTTTTCCACCAGAACTTCCTCTTGAGCTTGGCGGCGTTGGTCTCAAACTGAGAGGCTCCGGCCTGAAGAGCATCTGCCCTGTCGTCCAGCTCAGAAAGCTTCTGGTCTCGCTCCAACACCTTGTCCACGTTCACCCGCATGATGTCCACCACCTGGAGGCAAGAGAACACAAGTACTAGAATAAGTGGCGCACAGGGCTCTTTAGGTCAACATCCACTTGTGGAAACATGCGGTCTCTAGAAAAGATTTAATAAATCACTCATTTTATAGAATACCAAGTAAAGGACAGTGGCTATATTTCTCAATTTTTTGAATGCATTCATAAAGGATAATTAATGATATATTTAATCAGAGGTGTAAAATGTTGTGTCAATACACACCTTGTGTTTATATATTGTATTTTTTTTTTTACCTACGCTCATAGCACAAAGGCATACATACAACAGATTAATTGGATACAAATTCAATATTGTGTTTAAAACAGGTTGACTCTACAGAATGTCATATATAAGATTCATGTGCCCAGGTGAATAAAAGCTCTCCAATAGAACTTTCATTGGAATTAAATTAGCCCCAGTCATTCCTCCACCCACTTAATACACTGCATATTCTCTGTCCTGCTGCTACTGTATTTGCACAATCATATTTAGTGCTGTCTATCTTTGTTCTGCATTCTTGCACATTAAACTCTGCTGCCAGAATACAGTGTGTGCCATAGTACTGTATTGATTCAGACTTGTACGCTGGCTATTATTCGTTGTCTTGCTCTCAGGTTTTTCTTGCACTCTTCTGTCCTGTCTGCACTTGTGGTTTTGTGGTGTTCTATCTTTTGTTGGAAGCATGCCGTTTGGTTTCATTGTATACCATGTCTGTATGGTTGAAATGACAAACACATACTTGACTAATATAGACTGAATGCTAGGGATGAGCGAGTACAGCATTATCTGTATCTGTATCTGTATCCGTTAACCATATGAATTATCTGTATCTGTATC
>JBBPDH010000130.1:8252193-8267204 GCA_037974565.1 Clupeocharax schoutedeni
GGGGCAGTCTCCCTGGAGCAAATTGGGGTTAAGGGTCTTGCTCAGGGACCCAGTGGTGATATGCTGGAGGTAGGATTCGAACCTGTGACCTCTTGGTCTGGAGGCAAGTATCCTACCCACTGAGCTACCGCCACCCACATACTGTATACAGTTGACGCTTTTATAGCAACTTTATCATCAGAAAGCCTTTGTTTGCAGTATGAAAGTAAAGTTAACAAAATCCTGCATGTTCAGGCAATTACTAATTGAAGCTTGAAGACCAATCTAAATTGAAATGAACAGGTAATAAAACAATACATACATATGTATATACATACATATACATAAATACAAGGATAGTAACTTGCTCAAGGGTACCTGACTGGATGCCAGTCAATTATGCTGTTCTCTTTAATAGCATAACCAATTCTGTAAACAATAGTGCAGAACGGCCCTCATACTATGGGAAAGGTTCATGGTCTGGTTTCTGTGTGGGTTTTGAGCTCCCCAGCACAGACCACCCTTTACATAGTTAAGTCATGTGAGTAATGTGATGTTCTAGTCTGCAACACTGCCAGGAGATGCTGCATATTTTCGCAGCAAGATTAGTACATAAGTGATGGGGTGAGAACCTGCAGAGACCAGCCAGCTACAACTTCTGCATTCTACTCATCTGAGCTCAAAATAGATGAGGAACAAGGAGTACAGATAAAATACAGTCCCCTAACATATGCAAATCATAATATTTAACCTGAGACACTGAATCTCGTTTTAGCTTAAACAGGGCTCTTCTGTTCATCCACTAAATGTCTGTATGCCGAGAATACCCAGCATAACTGAGACTACATGCTCATTACAACTGATTACACTCATAAGGCAGACGGTTTAAATAAAGCAACTTACAACACGAGGAAACACTCAAGTTTCAGGACAGAGTGAGAACCAGAGGAGAGTACCAAGTGTTAAATCTTTATGTAAGAGAAATGCAAGAAGATGCATTAGGAGAGGAGGTGCTAGAGAGCGATTCTGCTGCTCTGATCGCCTTTGGGACCCCGTTGCACCAGCAGGAATAAGACCAGTCTGAACTGGGTTTGCCTTGTGTGTAGAGATGGTAGTGTTCCGTAGAGGATTGGAGGGAGTGAGTAGAAACATATGGCTGAATGATAGGGTTAAGGTAGCTGGGTGTAGACCCAGATATCCCTCTGTAGGCAAAAGTTACTGACTCAAGGGCAAGTCTTCCTAAGCAGGTCAAGCCAGCCCATATGTTGATAACGTGAAGAAAAGAACACAGTATATAGGTTTGTTTATGAGGTGTTAAATTGCTGGCCTTTTCACAGCACACCCACTAGAGTGTCACTGCTTATTGTCATCTCCCCTGCAAGCACAATTGAAAATGTCATATGGGCCCATTTTATCAGTGAGAACAGGAGGCCCTGTGCAGTGGGTTTACCCTGAGGGCACACACATAAAATATACACCCATACATACAAGACACATACTTAAAACATACAGAAATACATCATGGTTTTATCCTTGTGCTCCATAAAAATCTGCAACCCTGTTAAAATATTATTTTCTGAACAGATGGAAAAAAACAAGATTGGTTAGTCTCTCTTACATACATGCCACTTACATCAAATAAAACAAATATATAACCAAAAAGAGAAACAGTTACACTTTATCTGTCAATTAATTTTGGTACAATATTCTCTTCTGAACAAATCATGAGTATAGTCTGGTGGGTGCACCACAGAGGAAGTTTATTTTTTATATTCAGTTTATTCTTTATTCAGTTTTTGGCTGGTGGCTCCACTATTCTGTTGGTGCATTAAAACAGTATTACCTTGCCAGTATTAAGTGTTAAGTATTAAGTGTGTTTGAGAAATAATCAAATTGTGTGTCCTCCAAGCCTGCGGCTGACACACCCCTGAAGATAATTATACTGTGTGAAGGAAAAACACTATGCTTTTGGGATTAGTACAACAACGGTAGGACAACTAATCACAGGCTCTACGTTTCGGCTAAAGAGCCACACACACACACACACACACACACACACACACACAGACCTCTGAACACAACACGCTCACTGTGTCCAGTTTCTGAACTGGGCAACTGCAGGACTTACTAAATAATACACATAAATCTTTACGCTTTTGGGTGAGTGACCTTTCACAGTATCCAAATTGGATTTTGAATAAAAAATGTATCAAAATTTTAGACTTACTTAGAGTTTGGGCAAGGCCCCTTACTTCAGCATACAAAGACATGTTGGACAATTCCATTCTTCCAACTTTGAGGACAGTTTAGGGAAGCACATTTTCTATTCCAGCACGACTGTGCCCCAGCACACAAAGCAAGTTCTTTAAAGATCTGGTTGGAGGAGTTTGAAGTGAAAGAACTTGACTGGCCCACACCTCAACCCCATTCAACACATTTGAGAGTTTGGGAGCCATGTCTTCTTGTCTAACATCAATGTCTGACCTCATAAATGCTCTACAGAATGAAAGGACACAAAATCCCACAGAAACGCCAAAATCCTGTGGAGGATGTGGTTAAAGTCTCAGTTAGTATTAGGGTCAGGCATCACAATTGTATTGTTGCAATAGTGTACAGGTTGCTTATAGTCAAATATTAAGAAAATACACCTTCTGTAGATGTCTGTACACAACACTGAACAGGATGAAAACCCTCTGAACTTCAAAGAGTGCGTGTACCAAATATTATCAATGTATTTCTAAAGCCTTTATTGTTTTGTTGGATAAACCCGTTCAGTAATCTGACCACATCCTGTCTGTAGTCATGCCAAGGAAATTTTTTGAACCAAAGGACACGGATTTGCTTCCTTTGTTAAGTGAACTGGTGGCCAAGTGGTTGCACCCACAATTAGAAGGTTGTGGGTTCAAATACCAGGACTGGCACCGCTAAGGTACCCTTAAGAAAGATACTGTACCCACACACTGCTCCCCTGGCTCACTTGAAGAACGGGTTAAATACAGAAAAGGAATTTCACACTGTTTACACTATGTGCTCTGGTGTGTTCACATGTGACTATGAAGGGCCACTTTACTTATTTAAGCAAACAGCAGTTTACACACCTAGATGTTAGTCAGGCTAAATCATTCCATTCACTGAAATATCACAAAACCCCTCGACACTACACAAAACCGGTTTAATACTTGACATAACGTTAGAAACACATTCTTTTCCGCACTTTTGAACATTGAACTTACTCTTTGATCAAAATTTCTGTCCCAATGTACAGTCCTGGAAACGTCTAAAATAACCTTATGTAAAAACACATACAGAAAAGCCTAAGCGTTAATATTATGAGTGACACGAAAACTGATTTTAAACGCGTTTATATCAAAGAAACGAAGTACATTTGTGGGTTGTTTCAGAAGAAAAACAAGGGAGCTAACAACGCTAACTTGATGCTAACAGGGGCTAAAACTTAATTTATCTCGTTAAAAAAATAAGCTCCCAAACAAGAAACCATCCACTGTGAACAATATCTAACAAAAGGTATCAGACAGTACTTTAAACAGGTGTAAACAAAGTTGAACATTGTTAAAGTAACGTAAACAGCCGGCAGAAAAGAGCAAGCTAACAGGCTAACCTGTTGCTCAGGAAGGCCCCTGAAAGTTTGGGCGTTCCTTTTAGCTGCAGTGTCAACATTAAAAAGACTCTTTCGAACGGGAAATTCATATAAAACGTAAATAAGCTGCATGATCACAGATTTAGGAGCACTTACATGATTCGTAGTGTGGTGTTTAGAGGAAGTCCTGCTGTGTTAAGTCAGTGGTGAGGTCGGAGTATCTGTCTATAGAGTTTCAGTCTCAATCACTTAAAGGAGCAGCTCCTAAAAGTGAAGTAAACATAACAAATAAATTTTGCCCAAAAATAAGCATTTAATATGTTGTTTTTGGTTTGTGTAGCTGTATAGCATTCATCGTCTCAGGATTCAGGCAGGATTCACGATTTTATATAGTTTTTTGTAATTTTATCCACCAGTGGTCTCAAATAACAATACCCAGTGTGCTCTACACATGAGTGTAAAATCACGAGCACGGTGACTATTAATCTCTTATCTACAGTTTAGTAAATGCATTTGTTAGATAAAATGTGTAATATAGCACAAAACTTTTTTGCCTGTTAAAGTATGGACAAAAGTATTAGGACACCTGATCATCACACCATGAGCGACTTCAATGACATTGCCTTGCCCCCCGCCCACTTTGCAACATCTGTTCTTGGAAGGCTTTCCGAGATTTTGGAGTTCCTGTGAGAATTTGTGCCCATTCATTCGGTAGAACATTTATCATGTCAGGCACTGATGCTGGACAAAAGGCTTTACTGCGTTTAATTTATTAGATTATCCACATTGTATATTTATGGTGTTAAAAAATTACCACATTCTCTAGAAACATAATCTGAAAAGAGAGGTCCTTATAGTCTTTAAAGCAGGAAACATCTCTTTCGAGATGACTGTGGACCCGCTGATGACGTTAGTGCTGTTTACATTTTCGGTTTAGCAAGAGGGCCCCTTAAAGTGATACCTGAAGGGTTCTCTTAGGGAATTAAATACACACGTGACGTCTTGGATCCTACAACATATGAATGCCGTTTTGCCCCTCAGACATTTTCATGTGGGATTGTGGTTATAGAGAAAACAATCAAACTGCAAAATCAAACAGAAATCGCTGTTGTTAAGGGGAAAACCTGTCCAGGGCCCATAAACCTGCATCTTTTCACATCCTGTTTTCACATCTTCAAAAGATCTCAGGTTTACTCCAGGCAGGGGCAGTCACTGGACTAGTGGTTGGGGTATTGTTTAGAATGTCATGGGTTTGAATTCCATGACTGCTAACGCAGGGCAGTTCTTAGGCATACGCAAACTAGTCTTCTAAGACAGTCATCTGTGCTATACCATTATCTGCATAATAGTCTTTCACAGCCTCCCTCAGAGATTTGGTGCCATGCAGCTAGTCAAAAGCTAGAGGGCGCTCCAGCGAGAGTCCAGAATGAGAATGGAGCCATTGAGACTTTGTGCAAAACTGTAATTTGTAAATGGTTAATTATTTTACTCTCGCAAATACATTCACCCCCTGGAACTTGGTTGTCTGGTCAGAAAGATTTAGTTTTGTGGTAACCATCAAGGTGGATTTTGGTTAGTGGGTTTGTGCCAGGCTCCTTACCTCCAAGTGTAATCTTAATGCTTCAGCAGGCCAACTTTGTGGACATATTCTATTCCAGCATGACTGCGTCCCAGCGCACAAAGCAAGCTCCATAAAGACATGACCGGATGGGTTTGGTGTGGAAAAACTTGACTGGTCTACACAATTGAGTCCTGACCTCAACCCCATCCAACACCTTTGGGATGAGCTGGAACGGAGATTGCGAGACAGGCCTCCTCATCCAACATCAGTCCCTAACCTCATAAATGCTCTACAGAATGAACGGGCACTAATTGTCAACTCCAAAATCTTGTGAAAAGCCTTCCAAGAAGAGTGGAAGCTTTTGTAGCAGCAAAGAGGGGACGGGGGGCAGCAAACTATTAAATTATGTATTTGAGTGCAATGTTGTTAAAGTCCATTTTGGTGTAATGGTCAGGCACCCAATGGGAAGCAACTGTCATTAAACATAATTAAAGAAACACTTTTATGAATGCTTCCATTACAAATGTGTAAATGAGGCTGTAAATCTGTATAAGTCATTTTTTCAGAGATGGGATTAGTCTTTCAGGATAATAATTTATTTGTTAAATAATTACCTGCATAGTGGTCTTTTCACAGACTCCACCAGAGATCCTCCACACTTAAGAGTGGTGATGAGGTTCTTTTCTGTATAACCTTATATCCTTTCTACACCAAATCTACATTGAGTGGTTGTGTCCAAAACCCTAACTTTTCTCTCCATGAAGCTGAAGGAGGGTCCGAACGAGATGGTCCTGGACCCTGGAGGGTCTGGAGAGATGGTGTATTGATGGGTGGTCTCAGAGTGTTCTTCCATTCTCATCAAGTATTACAGGAAATTACTAATTGCTGTAATGTTGAGACAACCATAACATATATAACATTCTATAACAAAAAATCTATAACAATATAAGCCTTTATTTTCTTAGACTAAAGTTACTTTAATTGAGTCAGATAATTAAATCATGTGAGATAATTAACAAAGAAGTTTTGGTTTAAAGATGCAAAAAAAAAAGAGTGCACTGTTTCCTTTTCAGATTTTATTTTACAGCAGAAATTATATAAAGCATTCAGAAAACATTTTCCATATTTTAAGGGCAATTCAAAATGTTTTGCATGGCTTCAGCAGCTGAATATTTTTTTTAAACATATCCAACAATTCAGTGATGCTCTTACATGCACAATTACAGAAAAATAAATTTCACAAGAAGGACAGAAAGTGAGAGGTAGAGCGAGGGAAGGAGGGAGAGAGAGAGAAAGAGCTGAGGAAAAACAATGCCAGGGAAAAAAGGGGAGGGATACAAAGCAGGGAATGAGAGAGAGAAAGGGGGGGGGGGGTTGAGAGAAAGAGAGAGGGAGGGAGGAAGAGAGGTCTAATACTAGTTTTACATGCAGAGTGTTGATTGCCCACTGCCCTGTAAGAAAGTTGGGCTTCTATTTTTAGCTATTTTTTTTTCTTAGCGTCATTTGAAAATGATGAAACGTGCATTAGGGTCGGGAAATATGAAATCGATGTCCATAGATCACTGAATGCCTGACATTCTGTACCACTAATTGCATAAGAGGAAGTGAACTAAGCATGTCTTTCGTTCTGTTTTTCTTTTTCTTCTTTTGACATAACTGTCCCACGTTCGTTTGATCTACAGTTCTCTGCTCAAAAAGAAACGGAAACTTGTTTATTGCTCTGGATTTTAAAGTGAAGAGTGGTTATCGGTTCATATCAAGCCTAAAATTTGTATATTCCGGTGGGGTGGGAAGAAAAAACTAAATAATGATGAACTCACTGTTATATTCTTGTTACAGTACAGCAAAGGTTGTCTTAGCCAAAAAGCTAACCTGTTGAATGCTTATTGTCCATCATTCGTCCATGTCTGAGCTGAGCGAGCACCAAAAATAAACTACATTTTACGTGAAGATTTTGGTTGAAACAGCCACACACCAGGAGTACAATGGACAAGGCTTTGGGAAAGGGATTCTGTCCGGAGGGAGATTTAAAGCTGGATGGACCTACACACGTCACATTCGCCTCACACAGAAATATAGAATGAATGATCTAGTATAAAAGACTGACGCCTGCTGAATTAGCCTGTGTTGGAATATGACTGGATTATTCCAATTAGCTTAATACATTTACAGCTGAGGTATTCTTTTCAGGCATTTCCATTCCCACAGGGATTTGGAGATGCTAAATGACTAATGCCTAAGCTTATGCTCCCTGGTCAGTTTGGTGACAGTGGTTAGATTTGAACTCAGCAGTCATACGACACCTGTCCTGTACTCTTAAAAATAAAGGTTCCTCAAAAGGTTCCAGACATGAACGTATATGGGTCCTGGAAAAACCTTTCTTTGGTGTGGAACCTTTACATAATGTGTAGGTTCTGCATTGCAAATTGCCCCCAGTGGCCCAGTATGGGTTGACTGTGAGCACTGTGGGCAAACACGTGCAAAACACAGGCCTTGAATGGACTAACCGGCACCAGTATTCCAGAACATGGCCCACTGCAGACCTGGGTACACACACAAAACCCACACAGGCACTGAGCTAGACCACACTAGACTGCAATGTGATCTATTGAATTGCGGACTTGGACTTTCCCACACAAACACCTCACTGAAGGATGCCTGTGCAGGGCTAACTATTTGCAGCTGAGCAAAATCTCAAAGGCCCTGTGCAGGCAGTCCACTGTGGGCCATCAGTGGAGCCCTAATTGGGCCCCTACAGGGCTTTGCACGGCTTGCTTGCATGCTATAGGGAACCAGAAGTGGCCCTTCCACAGCATATGCACTTTTTTGGCACCTTTATTTGTAAGAGTTGTGCAACTCACGTTTCTGAAAAGCAATGCTTACGTGAACGTCTCCATGATGTATGAACGGAAGTATATCATCACGATAAGTTTCTCCTGTTAATTCTGAGCTAGACCCGAAGCCCTGACCCAATCTAATTGAGTCCTCACGCTCATCTCCAGAGGTTTGTTTATGTTATGCTCCCTCCCCGTTTTGGCACCCTGAGTAAAATTACAAAAGGGAGGCAGACTGTTCCCTAAGCTGAAAGAACCATTCACAAAATGTTGGTCGTCTGAGACACAGCAGACATGTTGAGGCAGACTGCTGCTTCCATTACTGAGTGTACTTCACTGTTGTTGTGTACGGATCGGTGTGTGTGTGTGTGTGTGTGTGTTTTAATGAGACTTGGTGATGACTTCCTGAAGTTTAGCTTGCATGCTCAGTGTTGGAAGAACAAACCCTACTTTGACTCGAAGGAGAGTGGAGAAACAGTTCTAATCTAGCTAATACTGATGTAAAAATTACAAATGAAAAACATGACAAGAATAAGGTCAAGAGTCCTGTTCAAGCTCTGTTTCTGCCTGCAAATAATACTGAATTGCTCTGTGATATGAATTGAGTATTCTGACATTACACAACTTGTCCTATTCTACTGACCTATCTGAATACTGACAGGAAAAAACAGGCATGCTTAGTGTATTATTCGGTCAGTCCGAAATCAGGATCTCATGCAGATGGCCCGTACATTTACAAATCTCTGTAACGCTGTGTTATCTGGCATCCTGTATGCATATAAAATGAATAAAATTAACTGATATAACTATATTAATTCAATGTCTTGATTGTGATCAAACCCAATGATCCCAATAAAAGAAAATGGTTTAAAAAGGTGAATGTTTTGGGGAAATATTCCACATTTAGGAAAAGGTTGGGGTTGAAGAGGATGGAAGGATCTGGGCTATGGAGGGACTCTTGTTTGAACAAAACCAGTTTTTAGCCTTGCATATCCACATGTATCAAGAAAACAAGAGAAATCAGTTAACGTTGACCTTCACCACAAGTTATACACTCCTGAAAGTGTTTTTTTTTTTCTCTGAAGCTTTCGCTTTTAGGCACTTTCTACAATAATACTGATATTAAATCTCTGTGATAATAAGAATGAAAATGCAAAATCAGAAGAAATTATAAGTGTTTTTTTGTGTAGAGACAAAAAAAACCCCACACACACACAAAATATCCCAACCAAATAAACAAACAAATAAACAAACAAACAGGAGGAGTATCAGGCTGACATGGGAGGATATAGACACAAGCCGTAAGACAGAAACCTGCCAATGAGCACCATACTTTCTGGTTAAAACAGACTGAATGCAGCTGCTGGTGTGTGTGAGTGTGTAAAAAAATTCTCCCTCTAGGCTGAACGCTTTGCTGCTCACGTCGAGTCCTTTTTTCTAACTTCCCTCAAAAATCCAGAACGGTGAACTGAAGCCCTTGCGTGCAACTTCAAATAAAAAACCATTTAATGACTGGGCCTAGTAGGACATAATGCAAAATTGCTTTGTTTAAGAAAAGTAGTGTAATGAACGCATGGCAGTCTTGATCAGCTAAATCTCAATGGAGTTTGCATTCACTCTGCAAGCACCATGTACAGCAAGGTGGTCTGACCGAGCTTGAAGAAATGGGATAGTGTTAGTGGGTTCTCATCATGTAGGCACACTGCTGATTCAAACCTACCATGGTGTGTCCTCTGTAATGAAGCGCATGCATTTTCAACCCAAGTTTCTCTCTCCATGCGGAACTCCGTGATGCACCGATTTCAGAGCCGGCATAAACCTTGGATGAAGCTCAGCTTAGATAACGTTCTAGTCTCCGAAAATATTATGTAATGTTACGCAAGACATAATATGCATGGTTCTCTGTCTTTTTTTACGACTCGTGCTGTCTTCATCTACCGTCATACCTCTAACAAAACCAGTTTGGAAGACCTTTAGAGATTCGGTCTTCCAAAGTCGTCCCATAAACGTTGACCCCACGTCCATTTCTGCAGCACAGAGGGAGATTCCCTGTTCTAGACTGTCATTTACACAGTCTTACCAATTTATTCCCTGTCTTCATTGCCAACCTTTAATCATCCCCTTCATTCCCAGTATGACACATGACTTTAGAACAGCTTCACTTCACCACCTCCACTTCTGGGCTTTTGTGGACCAGTAAATGTTTGACAAGTGCTCGATTATGACAGGAGAGAACTGATTTTAGATTCCCCTGCGCATTGTGGAGACCTCTGCTGTATGACTGTGCAGGAGATGAAATAAACAGAAGTAATTTATTACTATTCTCCTCTAAACTGTGATCTGTTCCTCGAAAGATATCTTAGTAATCTCCTGTTGAGCAATATAATTATTCAGATAACTTGGCACCTTTGGCGAAATAAATGAAAAGAGGAAAATAAAGAAAGACAAAACAAAATATCCTTAATTGTTTAAAGCCCCAAAAAGAGAAAAGAAAATATAAAGCGGTCATATTTGATAAGGTTATTGGGGTCTCGCCTAACTCTATATGTTTTATCATGATTTTGCAACAATGTCATGCTTTAATAAATGCTCTTTGTAAGAACATTTCAAATAAAAGACTCTTATAGTGAAATTGTTTGGATCATTTTACAGACCATAGCCACTACAATTGTTTTTCTTTATATTATGTTCTGTGTCATTGTCTTAAAGTTTCATGCACATGGCTCCTTCTTTGCACCAGGTATTTACATTATGTACAAACAATACAACCATACATCTTGGGCGTTCAAACAAAACTATACAATATATTTTTTGTTCTTTTTTTGTCTCTTGTCGTGTTATTATCCCTTTTATGAATAAAATAATATAGATTCTTAAATACAATCCTCTTCGGATAAAGGTTCTGGCCCTCCGTGTACCTTCTGGCGTCTTCGTTATGTACAGAGACCACGCAATAGTCAAAAATATGGATTTCACTTGGAGTTTGTGTAATAGGGACCCTTCAAAAAGTCTCTAAGAAGTCAAGGCAATGCTATGTGAACCTCCACTGCAAAGCTTTTGGCAGCTTCTTTCTGGAGCATGTCAAAATGAACAAACAGCAACAATGAAAACCACTAAAACCATGGCCACGGCGCGCACGCACATACACACAGCGAAAAGTTAGGTAAACCTAGCAAAAATATTGTTTCTGTAGCACAATGTTAAAGACAACTATATAAAAAAGGAATGAATCCAATAAAAATATATATAAATCAAAATATATGCAAAAGGAGAGGCAAATGAGGTAAGGCAGAAAAGTAATAATGACCTGTACAGACAGGACACAAGAAGGATGGCAGGGTTGGAAGGATGCTAAGAATGGATGCCAACGCCACAATATTCTAAATATGAAGGAAATCAAATGAAAAACACAAAACAGTTCCATCAGCATGCAGGAGCATTTGGCTCAAACACATGCACTGTTTCCAGATTAAATTCAGCAAACACGGGACTCACAAAGTCAGGCCAGCAAAAGGTGACATTAAGAAAAGGACTTATTTAGAAAGTCAAAAAACAGTGCACACAAAACAGGTACCCATGTCGAGATTTGGCTCAGTCCCAAATCAGCACTAGTTCCCTTTCTCCAAAAACACAAAAAGTAAGACACTGATACTTCAGAACCTTTGCCTAGACCCCATCTACATTCATATGAAGCCCATTCCTTTTTTTTCACAGGATGAAAGGATGGCTTAGTCAGAAATGAAGATTTGTGGAGATGATACATTGAGCTGGCTGAAAACTCTGCATGCATATGGTCAGTGAGATGAGGTCATTTTTTTGGTTTGCTTTTGACATTTTTGTTCTTTTTTTTTGTTCAGACTGGTTGTTGTTTTTTTTTTTCTCATCTTTTCCCTTTTGATATATAAAAACGGAAATCATAAGCAGGTTCTGGCATGATTACGTTAATGCAATGCCATGTGTTTCTTAATCCTCTCAACTCCTTTACAAGCGCCTCCGGGGGGAAAAAAGCCTTCAGCTCCATGGCAATCGCTCCTCTATATATTTATATATATATATTTATATATGTTTTTTTTTTCAAAGAAAAAAATCTATGAAGAGTGCAAAAATGGCATGAAGATAATGTCATATTTCCCCGATATAGTCTTCATTTAAGCAGAACCCCCCACATCCTCCGGTGGAGAGGAAAAATACACAATGCTGTGGCAGTACCAGAATCAATAGGATCAGTTGAACTACTGTCAGTAATATGACCGTCATGTTCTACCATCTTCTGGGATCCATTGTTTTTGTTTTTCCCGTTGAATAGTTTTTGCCTTTTTGTAAATTGTTTGTCTCTTGTAAAAACAGAAAGGGGGAGGGAAACAGTCTGGATGTGGATGTTACATTGCGACGGGGCTCTTTGGCGAGCTCTCATGTTCCTTGGCCTTTTTCAATTCTTTCGCCCTGGAAGAAACAAAAGATGAAAGACAGGAACACAGGATTAGATTGTGTTCTGAATCAGCTTTTGGAGATTTCCACTTTCTCTCATATAAAATGTAATATATTAAAAATATATTACAATATATTATATGGAGTATATATTGAATACAATCACACCATATACAAATATTTGGTTTTCATACAGGCAGCTTTGATCCTGACTATGGAAGAAGTCATTTCAACATCAAAAAATTATTCTACCCCATCGCTCCAACTGAGTACTCGAGACCCCCGGGATGAAGGGGGCCCTCGAATGGCCTAGCAAGGCTAAAAACTTTGTTTTGTAACACTGAAAGCCCGCAGGGCTACATGGCATAAACCTACACAAACATGTATTTAGACTTATTCTAAATCGCTCTGGTTCTCATAACCACTATTACCACTATTTTCAATCATTTTCAGAGAGATTGCATTTGAACAAGGTCCAAAAAACAAATGTCATGTGACATTTTACCCAAAACACAGTTCCTTCGGTCCTAAAAAGCCTCCTAAACTGCACAGAGCTGTTATTCCTCTATTTATAGTACTTAGAAAATGACCTGAGAATTCATGCATTAAAAGTACAGCTCAGGACCATGGAAAAACACTGATATCAATGAAGGGAATACAAAGAGATGGAACATTACACATACAATCTTTGTTTTCTGAACATAATTACATTTACACAACCCTACACCTCATTCACCACCCTCACCCCCAATACAGTTTGTTTAAAGAACAAAACAACACAAGCAAAGTAAAATAAGAGTCCAAAATGTCTTTGGTGACATGTGATTTCACGGCTAAAATAAAAGTTAAAAGTTCCACTGCTAGTGTTGTTAGTAACTTGTTTAAAGGGAAAATACAACACATGCACAATACATCAGTGGGGTTACATACAATAAGTTATTTATATAATACAGAACATTAAAGAGTCTAAGATATTAATCAGCAATCAAGTACAGTAATGTCATTTCTGTATTCTGTCACACCCAATGCGGGCAAAAGTTTTTAAAACCACAAATATTGCTTAAATGTGCAGTCCCCCAAGCCCTCAGTCAAGCCGCTTAACCCAAGGCAAATAGGATATATGAAACAGGCAGCCAGGCATTCAAGAGATAAACCCTTCCTTAAAGGAAGTGATAGATTTTTACAGCATGCCCTGAAAGAAGCAAGGCCTTCCTTTGGCCATCATGCAATGCCATCCACACTATTCAGCAGTCCAGCAGTCCTTAGTGCTCTCAAAAGCATCCTCATAACAAGAGAGATGGAGGAAAGATTGAGGAGGAATCAAGAGAGGGTGACTTGGTTAGTGTTGCCTTAAATGAGCCATTATAGTTAGCTAGGCTGTTTGTCCCCTCTCTCTCATTCAGAGGCTCAATCCACTGGAGGCTCCAGTTGGCCTTCATGCAAGCAGGCATAAAGCAATAAGAGGTAGAGAGATGGAGGGGGAAGAAAGACAGCAGAAGAAAGTGAGTGGGACATGGGGAGAGTCGCTGACTGAAGAGAGAACAGAGATTCAGGTAGAGAGAGCATGATCAAAAGAGAAAGGATATAGGAAAGAGAGCTAAAAAGGGTACAACAGTAAGTCAGAGGGGTACAAACTGAGTTGCTCAGGCTGCACTCACCCGTTTGAACAGTCTATGGTCCATCAAGGGGCTTTGCGTAAACAGCAAAACAACACCAGATAGCTATTAGCACATAGTGAGGTTCAGGTGGGTTGGGGAAGGCCCAATAGACCCATGAGGATTTGCTTTTTCCCTCTGGAGCTTTTTGAACAGTAAAAAGTGTTTTTTGTTAAAGATAGCACACTACCAGTTCTTTCTTCAATACTGATGCCTTGGGCATTGCTTAATACTGATTCCAATGTTTCTATGATTGCTAAGCTGTTTTTATTAAGTGAAGAACTTAATTTAAAAGGGTAATTTAAAAATAAGCTCTCTAATGAGACTTATCATGTGACCATGTTTGTTCTGTATGTTACATGCCTTTTGTGCTTCTAGCAAATCTGTGTGTATTTAAAGGATTGCCTTTAGAATTAAGGGGCATAATAGAATAATGAAAACGTCTTAAAGTCCTTTCAAGGAGTCTTCAGAATGAATGTGGGTCTCAATATTTAAACGAAACTGAAAAGTGAGCGAAGTAAAATACGTTAGGCAAGAGAGAGTGACTGTGAGTTCATGTTTATGGGAGCTGAGAGTAACTGCACCACAAGAGTAACTCATGCTATAACTCACCTGTGGCGACATCGGAGCAGGAATCGCATTATTTTTCTGGCAGCCTGGTCTTGCCTCTTTGTCAGCAGACCACTTCTGAAAGAGAGTGAAGGACATAATCGTTAAAAAGTATGATTGTTAAAACATTTGATTGGCTGAGCAAAGTTTCTCTTGTGAAATATACCCATGATTACATACGTGAACCTCCCCTCAACCCCCCCCGAGACAGGATTAAAACATGCGCGAATAAGCTAAATGTGAAAGTGACAGTGAAACTCTGTCTGGGGCAGAGACCGAGACAGGTTTAAAACGTGCATGAACCGGACATGTCACTAAAATATCAAGGTGAAATTCATCATAGCCTG
>JBBPDH010000130.1:8267304-8282367 GCA_037974565.1 Clupeocharax schoutedeni
AAAAGTCAGGAACGAGAGAGAGACAGAGAGAGTAAGAGAGAGCGAGAGAGAGAGAGTAAAAGAGAGAAAGAGAGAGAAAGGGAGAGACGATCCGCATGCTCTGGAAAAGTCACAAACAAGAGAAAGAGACAGAGAGAGACAGAGAAAAAAAGAGAGAGAGAGAGAGAGAGAGAGAGAGAGAGAGACAGAGACAAAGAGAGCGAGAGAGAGATGATCCGCATGCTCCGGAAAAGTCACGAACGAGAGAAAGAGACAGAGAGAGAGACAGAGAAAGAGAGAGAGAGAGACAGAGAAAGAGACAGAGAAAGACAGAGAGAGACAGAGAAAGAAAGAGAGAGAGACAGAGACAAAGAGAGTGAGAGAGAGAGATGATCAGCACGCTCCGGAAAAGTCACAAACGTGTGCTCGCGCGAGAGAGAGAGGCACAGAGAGAGCGCGCAAGAGAGAGAGGCACAGAGAGAGCGAGACAGGTTTAAAACGGGCGCGATCCGGAAAAGTCACGAACAAGAGAGAGAAAGAGAGAGAGAGGCGATATTTTTTTTATCGCGCAATAAGAGTCTCTCATTAACACAGCACGTTAATGCCGATAACAGCCCAGCACTAATATATAGCACTTCCTTAGAATGTGCATGGCTTATTTTTATGTTTCGTTTAATCCTTTTAATATCATTGTGATAATTAATTTAATGATTTTGTTTTATTAAGTGTGAATGATGCTCTTGTGCTTGTACCTGAGTTTGTGCTGCACCAGAACTGCAGCTGCAGCAGCATGAGAGTGTGAGTGTGTGTTGGGCCTGCCGAGCTCCTTGTAGCTGCGGTAGTACTGCTGGATCAGCATGGCAGCCCGGCGACTCTGTTGGAACTTCTTCTGTTCATGGTAGCTGCGGAATTTACTCTGGATGAGGATGGCGGCCAGCGTCATCTTCTTATAAAGTGCATACTGCCAAAGAAAAAAACCCCAGATGACTCCCAAATAACAGTTTGGCAATAATGCCTTTACCTGTAGTGCTGTGCTATATATCAATGTATGTGTACTGGTGGCACTTTTTACTTTACTAGTGTATTGAGAAATTGTAAACGCTGCACTGAATGTCATGCTGACAAAAGTACGTGGGCATGTTTTTTTCAACTATAATATATATTTGATCAGGTAAAGCAAATGGCCATGCAATCTCCATAGACTCAGTGTAGATGTGTAGCAACAGCAATGAAACAGATAGTACTGGAGAACCCTGCAAATGTGAAGTCATTCTTATCCGCCAGTTTGACGGATCAACATTGCTTTCCTCGATGTCAGGAGAATCTGCTCAAATGTGCAGTGCGAGCCATGAAGTTTAGTGGAGGAGGAATAATGGTCTAGGACTGTTTTTCTACTGTTTGGTTTTCACCCCTTAGGTCAAATGAAGCAAAATCGTAATAGTACTGATTTGTGTGCTTCCAATTTTTATGCTTTTGACCACAGATTCACTCATCGTCATATTTCGAATGAATTCAAATGCACACTGTGAGCCAGGCCTTATCATTCAGCATCAGTGTTGACCTGGGTAGCGCACTTGTAGCTAAATGGAAAAGCCCATAGTCATGCCAAGAGGGGAGGCTATTATAACAGCCAAGGGAAAATATTGTAAACTGTTTAAGACGGAAAGTTGAAGTACATATGAATGTGATGTTTGGCGCATAGGACTGTGAAACATCAAATGGTATTTGCTAAATATAATCTGATGACAACATTTTTATCACTACTGCTTTCCTCTCTTCATGTTAATAATACATTTTATTTCAGGTTCTTTTTAACGCATTTTAAGACATACTATTATAACATTCTGGATAAAAGTGGTCATATTACCTTAAAGGCAATCCATGTCAGCTTTTGGGGGAAAGAGACAGGCATGTAAAACATAATTTAGCTGCTGACAAGGGCATTTGGTCTGGCAAAGGTTCCCAGGCTTTGAGCTTACCTGTTTGTACTTTTTATAACAGCGCTGAATAACAGCAGCTGCCAGCTCCTGCTGTTCTCTGAGTGGACGCCCCTGCAGGGGGGTGTTGTGGAAGGAGGGAGAAGAGGAGGTAAGAGGAGGAGAAGAAAAGAGAAGAGAGGAGAGAGGAGGTTAGCATTAACAAGAAAGCTGTAAGTGCATGACCACGGAGATGGTTTTTGATCCCTTTTTGTGGCTGGCCATGATGTCCTCTTACACTGGCCGAGTTCCTGAAATGGCCTGTTCTTTTTTGAGGAGAAGAGATTCAGACCAAAGTGACATCCTCTGGAGTAGGAAATGGGTAACTACTTACAAACTGGCAAGCACTGAATCATTGGAAATATCTGTTTAAACATTCAATGTGATATTGACTTAGGAACTGAGGCACATCCCATAGAACAAATAGAGAGCAATGCATTCATTCTCTATAGGCAGGCCATGCTCAGCTCAAGCAGTCTCCCCATGCTTAACTGCAACACTGAAGCTATATCTGCCTGTTAAGCACACACCCCAACAGCAACCATCCACTTAGTCACCTTCAAAACCCAGGATCTGGTTTTAGGTCTTTGGTTTACCTTACAACACCACACAGTACAGTACAGTACAGCACAACCTTTGAAACCAGGCCACGATGAACACTGGCAAAACACCAAAAGGGACACCACGACAGCCTACATGAGCAGTGATACCAGGATGCTCCTGAGCCTGGACGAAGCCCTGTCCTACCTTATACTTGCGGAAGGTGCTCTGCACCTGGCGTGCTGCCTCATAAAGTTCTCTCTGCTCGTGGTCAGAAAGGGCGAGTTGGGTAAAGTCCCGCTCCTCTTTGCTGTGGGAGGCGTTGAGAAATGCACTCCAGTCTGCAGGAGATGGAAGGCCCAGTTTCCCAAGAGGGCTCTCGGGTTCCGGCTGGCTGCCAGCATGGCCACCACTCAAGCCAGCAGAGGAAGCCAAGGGCTTGTTGTACAGGAACCTAGACAAATCAACCATGTTAACACACACTGCTCAAATTAAAATGACATTACATGCTATGTAAAATGTCTGTGGTTACAACAAACTACTGCCTCACTATCTTTCCTGGGGTGAACCAAAAAGAGGTGTGTGTGTGTGTGTGTGTGGCTGGTCCTGATGTCATATGGCTTTGTAACTTATAGTTTAGTGATGCTAAATATTTTTCAAAAGCCATAGTTTACTCTCATGTCACACTTTCCAAAAAAGGTGCACAACTTTGACATTTTTTTGAGATGCAGCAGGAGAGGAAGGTTGACATACTATGTATCAGCAGATAGACTGCAGTCAAAAATTGCTCACAAAAATGCAACTTTATAGTGTGATTGAAATCCAATTAGGTGTAAGTTAGGTACCCCTAATGAACTGACAACCGATTGTGCGATATCAGACTCACTTGAGGCACTAGTTATTAAAAACATAAACTAGTGAAAGATAAATGAATGACTAATAAAAGAACTGTTTGATTTTCTAGGATCACTTCCTGAGTTGAATCATACCTTTCTGCATCTCCAAGGTAGGTGGCCAACCAGCTCATGGTGTTGTTGACTGCAAGGTTGTCCAGAGGTGTTGACTCTGTGGCAACAAAGTTTTCACTCTTGATGCGATCAGGTGTTGCCTCAATAATGTGCTCAGCCAGAGTCATCATGTTCATCTGCAAGATGAAGAAATGTAATTCTTTATACTGCTAGGTCCAAACCAATGCAAAAATAGCACAAATTAGACTAATAAATAATTTACAATTGCAGCATGCAGGATGTAGGGAGCCTTTTTGTTGACATTTGTAAAATAGTTTTGCTGAGAGTTTACCGAAAGTAAATGTGCTGTTCAGATGGCAATTCTTAGCTATTATGAAGTATGTAATACAGCCATGTTCACGTGATAACAGCTATATAACAAATTATCTTAATGTAAATGACATTCAGATACATAGTCTTATTTGCAACTCATGTAAATAAAAGTAGTACAGTTGAACAAACTGCAATATGCCTTACACACTGAACAAAAATATAAACATGACACTTTTGTTTTTGCGCCCATTCTTCATGAGGTGAACTCAAATACCTTTCTACATACACAAAAGACCCATTACTCTCACTAAACTCTGTGTTAGTGAGCACTTCTCCTTTGCTGAGACAATCCATCCCACTTCACAGGTGTGGCATATCATGGTGCTGATTAGACAGCATGAATATTGCACAGGTGTGCCTTAGACGGCCCACAATAAAAGGCCAATCTGAAATGTGCAGTTTGATCACAGCACAATACCACAGCCTGCTGACTGCAGGAATGTTTACCAGAGCTGTTTCCCGTGAAATGAATGTTCATTTCTCTACCATAAGTCATCTCCAAAAGCGCTTCAGAGAATTTGGCAGTAGATCTAACCAGCCTCACAACCGCAGACCACGTATAACCACACCAGCCCAGGACCTCCACATCCAGCATGCTTACTTCCATGATCGTCTGAAACCAGCCACCTGGACGCTGCAGCAACAATCAGTTTGCATAACCAAAGAATTTCTGCACAAACTGTCAGAAACCGTCTTAGGGAAGCTCCCCTGCATGCTCGCCATCCTCATCGGGGTCTGGACCTGACTGCAGTTCATCACTGACTTGAGTGCTCACATTCGATGGTGTTTGGCACGTTGGAAAAGCATTCTGTTCACGAAAGAGTCCCGGTTTTCACTGTTCAGGGCAGATGGCAGACAACGTGTGTGGCATTGCGTGGGTGAGAGGTTTGCTGACGTCAATGTTGTGGATCGAGTGGCCCACGGTGGAGGTGGGGTTATGGACGACGAACACAGGTGCATTTTATTGATGGCATTTTGAATACACAGAGATACCGTGATGAGACCCATTGTTGTGCCATTCATCCACAACTATTACCTCATGTTGCAGCAGGATAGTGCACGGCCCCATATTGCAAGGACACAATTCCTGGAAGCTGAAAACGTCCCAGTTCTGGCATGGCCAGCATACTCACCGGATATATCACTCATTGAGCTTGCTTGGGATGCTCTGTGTCGGTGTATATTTAGCAACAGCTATTGAAGAGGAGTGGACCAACATTCCACAGCCCACAATCAACAACCTGATCAACTCTATGGGATGGAAATGTGTTGAACTGCATGAGACAAATGGTGGCCACACCAGAGACTTACAGGTTTTCTGCCCCCCCGATTCTGTGGTGGGCTGGATTTAGACAGATTTGTGAACAATATGTAAGAGTAATAGGTCTTTTGTGCATGTAGAAAATGTGTTTATATTTTTGTTCAGTGTATATTACCTTCAATTTTCAGTCATAGCTAATGACTACTAGTTTTATTTTTCCAAACACAGACAAACATGTGGAGCTAAGGTTGGTACTCACAGAACAAAGTAAAAACATTTTGATTAGTTTGGGCTACATTTGCATATCATGGCTAAAGCTTTGTGATAACAATTAACAATGGCTATATTATGCAGCCCTAGTTGCTAGGCACTGTTGGTTGCTAAGATATAAGTCGATAAATGAATGAAATCTTAACAATTTATGCCAGCACCGATAAGCTTTTCATTTACAATGCAGTTGAGCATTTGTGATGGGTCTGAACCTGTTATATAACAAATTGAGTTTGGTAAGACTGTGCTGCCTGTGGGTCTACAGTCAGAGATGACCTTTCATAGCTATTCTTTCAGCCTCACCTGTAAGTCTCCTGTGTTCTCCAGATCATCTTGGACTGACAGTAGTTCTGAGACTGTCCCCACACCAGACGCTTCTCTTAACCTCAGCCTGCTTGCCAGTCTTTCTTTAGCAAGCCCTCCAATCTGGCCTCTGCGTCCCACAGCCTGTCTGGCACTCCACCGCCCACCTCCCCCGCAGGCTGAGCCCAGCTTTGTGTGAGACTGCTCGCCTTTCCCAGGCTCCTTCTCCATAGTGCCTTCCCTGGACACTTTGGGTGCACACACTTTAGTTTTGTGGGTCTGGTCTTCCAGCCTAAGAGGAGCAGAGCTGGGTTTGCTTGGCCTTGCTTGGTGGCTCTCTGGGTTGGGCTTGTGTTTCTTGGTTAATGGTGCATCCCCTTGGCTTTCGCTGTTGTAGAAACTAGAAGGCTCAGACCTGGGTCTCCTTAAGTCTGAAGATATAAAAAACAATTATGTGGTCACATGTACTGACCTCTAACACTGAGGAATGTTACTGAACATGCACATTAGTGCATGTGCATGTAGAGTATCATGCAAAGGTCTTGGACACCAGAGAATTATATTTTAAACCTATTTAGCTGAGCTGGATATGCTTTAAATGCTTATTTGAGATTTTATACAGAAAATATTAATACAATATTTGCATGTTTGCTTAATCTATCGCAGACATCTCATTGTGGGAGCCCAGTATTACATTCTTATCAAATTCCTCAAATACCTGGTTCATCTCAATCAATGCTTCATTAGTTTATATCAAGAGCTGCTGACAAATCTATGCAAAGGCTGCAAGCACTGAGCTCTGAAACCAACCTGTGTTCTAACCAGTACTTTTTACAAACAAAACAAATATTGAAATTATTTAATGCTTTCTTTATTGTATTTACTCTAAGGTTAACTTGCGTGTTTGTTGGCCCTCACTGGTCAGATGATTTAAAATGTACAGGAGACTAAGACTTTTGCACAGTACTATAGATTAAGAGTCACTGCAAACCTGTGTTAGAGGTTGTAGCAGAGCTACTGATGCTGCTCCCTCTGAGCCCAGCAGAAGCACTTTCACTGCTCCAGACGTCCATCCAGCCCTCTGCGGCTGAGCCTTCAGCAGATGGGGAGAAAGGCATGCTGGTAGTTGTAGTCAGTGCACTCGGCTGCTGCTGCTCCTCCCTCTGAAGATTTTCCAGACACTCCGCCAGCTTGGTGTGGCCACGGGATCGGGCTGTAGCCAGTGGTAAGCGGCCCAGAGAGTCAGGGATAGCCAGAGCACGTCGATCCCACTTATATAAAACCACTGCTGCCTCCATGTGACCCAGAGCACAGGCCCACATCTAAGGGGAAAATGACACCAGAGTTAAAACATCACAATATCTAGTATTTAGCCTGAGTGCCTGAACTTTCTCTCACAAAGCTCACCAAGGGTGTGCAAGAAAAGTGATCCACATTCAGGGGGTCCACCTCCAACTCCAGGTCAATGCTGTCTGCATGCTTAGTGCTGATGAGGAAATGAGCAGAGAATCGGCATAAAGTGTAACATGAACATGTAATCATTGCTACGGCAGTTATGTTACATATCATTGATATGTTATTATTATTGTGATTACTCACATAGGAATGATCAATAATAAGGTGGAACATAAATGTGGGTTCTTAGACTACCCGTCAATGTACAGTGTAAACATAAGAGTAAAAACTGTAACAAACGAATGTTGAGGTGAATATCAGTGACTAATGAGTTTATTATGGGTCCAGTATCTTAGTTAAAAATTAAAATATTTCTCTCTGTTTTTGCAATAAATTAATTTAAAAAATCTATAATGATCTATCCATTGTAAATCTTTAAGGTATTGTGATGTGATATTTCTACCAACCTGCTCAATGTGTAATCATCAGAATAAACACTCACCGCCATTTGATAAGAGTCTGGATGAGGGTTGCGTAGCCCTGGGCAGCTGCCAGGTGGAGCAGGGTCATGCCCCTAAAGGTCTTGGAGTGGATTAGGTGTTTGGACTTGGCCCAGCAGGCCCGGTTCATCATCTTCTCACACACCACCACCACACGACTCTCAAAGGAGCTTCCTGCCTGGCCCTGCCCCTGACCAGGGGAGAACTGAGGATACATAGGACCAGATATACACTCTCATTCAAAGGTCTGGAATCTCTATTTAGTAAAATATAATTAAGCATGGGAGAGAACTGGACAGAAATGACTATAAAGATACAATTACAGTGTTATTCAGTAATTGATCATTAAATAGCACCCTGTTTCCCAAAATACCTGAAATACTGCATAAATCATTTACAAACATCTTTTGGTGTCTAGTATATGATATTTAGCCTACAGTGACTGTTGTTATTGAATAGAACAATTACAATTATTAACATGACAAGAGACTTTTAAATGGCTGTACAATTACATTATTTGTTTTTATAAAAAATGTACAAACATTAGAAAACTACAGAAAACAACCATTTTTTTTTGCTTAGAAGCTCTATCAATAAAGAAAACACACCTGTGCCTGGTCAGCATTGCCTCTTCCCTCTCCACCTCCTGATACTCCACTTTCAGATGATCCTCCGCTGCCCTGCTGCTGCTGTCCAGCCATCTCCGCCATCCTGCGCTCCATCTGCTCCAGACGCTCCAGGATGGACATTCTGAACTGGTTATCTGTGACACAGACAGCAAAGCAGTCTATTAGAAGTCATGTTTGCTTCAAGTTTTCCCTCTAAAACCACCTGTGTGATGGTCAGTAAAACAGACCCACAAATAGGGGTCAAACGACTGTGGTAATGTTCAGGGTTGCAGCATGAATCAATGCCTGATGACAGAAAATTGAGGCTTTAGGCTGTGCAAAGTTTGATTTCAAGAGATTTGTTTAGTTCATATATTTTTGCTATTGAATGAAAACTATGCAATAGAAATGGTGTTTCATGACCTTAACATCTATTACTGTCAAGTAAAGCTGTGTTTGTCCTAAACTGTGCATGAGTTTTCAAATTATGTAATACATACAAACCCAAAAAATTGTTACAAGGATTTTCTGATGACAGTAATGATATAAAAGCTCAAAAACAGAGATCCCAAGTCTGATGAAGAGCACAAGACAACTGCTTAGACACAAAGACAAGACCCTGTCCACCTTCACAGCAAGGGGGAGCACTTGTTTTTACATTTAAATGCTAATGGACAAGAAACAATACAACAAATCAACAAAACCACTATGCATATGTTCAATTTCTTAATGCTAACATCCCTTTCGAAAGGCAGAGAGTGGCTCAGTGCTTGCCAACGGTAGTGGCTTCAGCGCGTCTTTGTTCAAACAGTGCTGCAGTGTTGGTGCAGTGCGGATGATGTCATCTCCACCTGCTGTTGGCTCTCCCCCCTTCTCTCTTTCTCTCTCTCTCCCTCCCTCTCTCTCACTCTGTCCACTTCGAGTGACTCAGAATGCGGTGCACGTACGCCAAAGCGAGTTGGAGGATGGGGGGAGGGACCAAATCACACTACAACAACGCTGTGACATAATCAACGCTCGGCCCTCCCCTCCACTACACCTCCAGCAGCCTGGAGACAGCAAATCAGGGGCCAGCACAAACTGGCAGAGCAAACAGGCTGCTAAACGCTCAGAGCTTTGTGTCAGAGCTAAAATCGGTGAAGGGCAACATTCAAATGAAGGTAAACAGTAACTCTGAACTGTACTGGACTAACACAGAGCAGTGATATCCATCAAACATGTTAATGATGTCTTGAAAGTTTACATTTAAGTCCAGGTTCAGCAGCCTAGGCAAATAAAAGCAGCATCCTTTAACAAAGTGTTACCATAGTTCAATTAATTTATCGCCATGCAAAAGGTGAGCTTAAGGATCCCAAATTTCGTCATTAAACCTATAAAAGAATAGCTTGACCATACATGCTGTTGCTGACAGTGAATGGAGCGTTTTCAAAATGATAACGGTCACTTCCATTCATTACATGCAACATTCGATTTACCAGTGAAATCATTATTTTAATTTAGCAGAGGACCACATTCTTCAAAAACTCAGATAAAAAAAAAAGCTCTAGAAAGAAACCATGATAAATGACTACCATCTCATAGTGAATACATCAAAGTATGCCATTAACAGATATTGCTGTTCATCTTCCAAATTTCAGAAACAATATAAAGGATGGTCGAAACAAATAAACAAAAAAATAAGAAGTTAACAGTTTGAGCTGACGAGTTAACAGCTTGAGCTGCATTACCCTCTTTTGTAGGTGTGTTGCATCAGAGCAATAAGTCCATTGGCCCCTGTAGTCCTGCTGGCCATGTGGATCTCATGTGGCTGGCATTAGTGTGCTGTGTGATGGAGGCGCTAAAGCCGCTGTTGCCATGCTCTCTGTGTATTTCACTGAAATGTATCCTCCTGCAGAGCCTAGCCTAGTTTCTCTGTTTCATCACGGTATTGCATCAGGCTGGAAAGTGGGGGATCTTGCACCACTCTGTGGCCCCCAGCTCAACTGAGGCACTTTGACTAACACTTGTTGATGCTCCGCAGAAACTGCCTCTGCTGTATGGCTTCTGTTACATTTAATGGCGTAATCAATAGTTTTATCAGTAGCCCAATAGGTCTAGGGCTATCACCATTAACTCGATTGCTCTATTAAATAAAAATCATCAATTAAAATTGACCTTCCCAGTGAATGAGCAGCAATAAGCTGGCATTTTGATTGATGATATTGCATATTTTACATTCTATTACTGCCCTTTCTTGCAGTAATAAACACAGCCTGACAGACACACACTTTTTATATGTACTTTCTGCCCCCCAATAAGGTATTCTGGGATTTGTCTCTTGGCAATGCATTGTTTGTTATTCTTCAGTTTAGTTCAAGTTTTTGTTAAAAGCTCTGATTAGTCATCAAAATAATCACTAGGACACCCAGTCACTAAAATTTGATAGGGTCAGCCTCGGACAGATCTGTAAGCACAATCAAAAACATGAACATGCTGACGAATGCCCCTTTATCTCTATCATTTTGCAGCTTAAAAGTGAAAAGTTCATTCCTGGAACGATTTTCCACAAATCCCAAATCATGTTTGATTCCAGACTATCCCTCGTAATGGCAGAGGCACAAATAGCAACATAGATTTTTATAAAACATTTTCTAGTGGGGTTATGGTCACCAAATTTTGGGATTGTGTGTTTCCTGGGGATTTAGGTTGTAGTTTGTAATGCGTACTGATTGTGTCTCAAGAGGATTTATCTCAGACTGGGCTGAAAGCTGGGATAACAGGTCCTAATGCTGTGGATGTTAGTGGATTACAGCCCCCGGACAGGTGCTTTTGGTTGGAGATACAGTAGGAGGTGAGACGGCTTAGCCATAATGCCATTACCTCTGCAGATCCTAATCCCAGTGCTGATTATGTGTGTTAACTCTCCTCGTTCAACCCTATGATATTACGCTGTTAAGCTAAAATGCTGTATGTAGGACACGGGATTGTACATAAATAAGAGTGGACATGTGTGCTTTTTTCCCCGCCACAGTGCCCTTAACATATCTTCTATGAAACATGTGTCATCATTTCAAGAACATTTTTATTTTAATTGGTAAGTATAGAACAGTACATGACACCACCTAGAGCACATTTGGAGCATGTTTTTTTTTTTATTATTATTTTTGAACTCCACTGCCCCAAACCAGCATCATACAACCAGAGTTGACTCATAGAAACAAAGGCTCACAGCCCAAAAAGACCTTGGATGCTAGAAGCAAGAACACTTTTGTTATTTGTTTTCCTTCCCCCCCCTCTCTCTTTACTTTCTCCAGGCACTGTGCATGTTGTAATGATGCTGTTTATCATGGAGACCTTGTGCAGACAGTTCACATAATCTCCACACATCGACACAGAATAGACCAAGCAAAATGGTTTATGGTCAGAGCAGCAGATTATTTTTCTTGGGAAAGTTTTGTATTTCAGGGGGGAAAATCTCAGTAGTCCTAATAAAAGCCCCAATCTAACAGAACTAGACTGATAACGCTTTTCTGTAACAATAGATATGTGAAAGGCTGCTGATACAGAAAACAAAGCAAGGATGTTTTGGCAATACAACTGTTTTCTTTCAAAAGCAAAGTAAATCATCCAGGCTGCATCCTACTTCCATGGGATCAGTGGTAATATTGTTTAGATGGTAACAACACAGTATTAAAACATGTCAAGAGATTAATTTAGGCTTTTGTTAGGGATCACAAGCAGTCCCAGTCGACCATCATTATTTCACAGTTCTTTCAAAGGACTAGCAGGAGGGTTTCTCTTCAGTGTGGTCAGTAATGAACTTTGAAACCAAGGGTGGATTGACTTTTTGAATAAGAATAAAATACGCTGTAGTGGGACAGATAAGCTGAAGTCCAGAGCCACACTAATATAGCAGGATAGACTAAAGACTTAATAACAAATCCAAGCATTTCACAGGAAATCTCATCAATGTGGAACAGAGAACTTTGAACTTTTGCTGCGAGGCTTGATTACGGCGACCCAGTTCTGAGTTTTCTTCTCAGGAGAGAGCGGTGGGGAAACAAAGGGAAGGCATTACAGTTTCTACTTGAACCATATGATTTTTTCAGCCTGGGTAAGGGCACAAAACACACTACAAAGAGTAGTGCCCTCGAGGTGGCAGAAGAATCTGTTTTTTTTCCTCTGAAAATAAACCATAGCATCACCAACCCACAATCACTGAATAGCCATAAGCTGTTAGCTGTCAACATGTGTCAACACAGTCTGAGGATCTGAATGCATCAACTCCTGACAGCGTCAAGCGTAGACAACAGACACACACTCAACTCTCTTGGTATTAGCACCTGTGTCACTGTTTAAGCACCAAGGTGCTGAAAAGAGACCGAGCTGGAGCCACATGCTAAAATAAAGGCATGTCACACAGCCACAGCCAAAGAGTTTGTGTTGCACTTGATGGGGTTTCCATTCATAACACTGGAGGTGGCATAGCCATTCGTGCCTGATGCATGCAACTGCAGACAAAGCTTGCGCTGCTCTTTCTCTACTGGAAAACTACTGCCAAACTTCTTTAGCATATTTTTTGTCATTGCACTGTGCAAACCTCGTGCAGCCCGACGTCAAACTCAATGCAATCACGTGCTGGAGGAATGAGATGCATTCAGCAATCAAAACACATAAGTTAAGAGACAAAACCACATGAAGGCAAGACTCACAAATGCAAACATGCAATAAATCTTTTGCAGGAAAAGTCTCAAACTTTGCTTCACTTCATGCAGCTTAGGCACCGTACAAATGAGAAGCAACTGCACAGCATGCATGGACAAGGTAAACAGCACAGAAGCGAAGCAGGACACTGACCGAAAGAGCTCGTGTCGCCTCTGTCACACGCACATGCTCTCTCCTCAGTCTTCCAGTGCAGAATGAAGCGTAGTGCGCGGCTGACGGATCTCAGCGACAATAGAACAACGTGGAAGAGAGTGAGGGGAGTGGAGAGGAGGATAAAGACTGCCCCCTCTCACCCTGCCCCCGTTTACCTCCTCCTCCTCCTCCTCCTCCTCCTCCTCCATTCCGCGCCACTGGGTTTTGTCTCGCCTCACGTAACGAAAGCGCGTGCGACGTGGAGCGCTCGAGCTCATGCACGATCGTTCCCGTTTTCAGTGCCGCTGTCTTTTGTGCTGGTGAGAGAACAAGCAGGCATGGAGGAGACAAAGCCTGGTTCTGTCTCTCTTCAACATTTTCTATTGCATGCTGCATGTCTTGATGCAGCATCTGAGCTTCTTTTATCCAAGACTACATATTTGTAGTATTTGGTTCAGCGCATGCCATTTTTTCATTTAAAAGACCCAGTTGAAGCCTGATGGTGGGCACTCAAACTGAGCTTTGTCACTCACTTCAAACCACATGCTAGCACCTACAACTCAGGCTAAGTGCTGGGAGTGGCATCTCAGTGCTTAAGCCCGAAGCCATATAGCTCTACTCCTGCACATAACACACCAAACGGTAGGGGGGTCAGCCTCGCTGCCCCCCTGCCCCTCCCCCTCAACCGACAGACACCGTGGCTTTCTGTGGTGTTTTTGTGTCAGTAGACTGTAGTTTCAGCCCTGCCTGTGTTTCCTCCTGGTTCTGTACCTGCAGTGCTGCAGCCCAAGCATCCCCCTGCATTATGACAAATGAAGGCTACACACACAGGCGAGGCATGGAGACTCTGACACACTGGACTTATGGGTTCATGTCGAGAGCCAAGCTTGCTTATTATTCAAGAGATAGAGTTACAGCCAGGCTAAAAAGCAAATTTCTGTCTCCTTGTTTACGAACATAGTAGGTTGAAGTTTTAACTTATCCAACATACTATAACAACTGTAATCAAACTATCATCAGTTCCAGAGACAGCTCAACCTCTAATAATTTTTAATAAATGGTCATTTCTAGCTATCTTTACAGCTATTTGTCTGTTACAGACTGACTCTTAGTCCACTTCTCAATCATGGTGTATTTGAAACAATGGCTGATGATAGTAGGTAGTTTAATTATTGGTTAAAATCTTAGGGTGTCCTGTGCAGAAGCAGAGACCACCCTTTATATTATTAAAATAAAATTGAATTGGTCAATTTGTTGTAAAATGTTGTAAAAAGGGAGGAAACAGGCTTAAGTTTTTCTGAAGAGTTTTCCATGACAACAGCTCCAAAATTCTCATGTCCATAAAACTGTGTGGTGTTCAGTTTAGTTTTCTCAGTAATGGCTTATTGAACAGCTACACATCAGTGTTGGGTCGTCTTCTCAAAGAGGAAGGATGGACAGAAACACCTGTAGATTTTCTCAAACCTGTAGCGAAAGTGGAGCTTGATTATCTCTTCATAAGATTAAGTATTTAAGTACTCTCAGGGGTGTAGCCAGATTTTTTTTTTCCCGGAGGGAAGCAGCATTTTGCAGATTATGTTCAAGCTACTTAAACTCGTCTGAAGATTACAGTCACCAGTTTAATGACACTAATAGGGCCAACAGAGTGCAAGCCGTTTGGTACAGGACATTGGGTTCGATGTATGCTTTGATCTGAGTAAATATAGTCCAGCTTTACCCATGCACATTACATGCTCTGCTGGTTAGTCAACCAAAATATTAGTGAATACAGTGATACTTGATAAGATAGTATATATAAAAATGTCTTTAATTACATTATGGAGCCATGACTAAGCAATCATATTTGTAAAGTGATGCATTTGTATCATACGTTAACAAACCATAGCAATACAGTGTGAACAGCACAAAAATCTTTCTTTGTATTTAACCCATTCTCCAAGTGAAGCAATGGGGAGCCAGGAACAGCAGAGACACACAAAGCCTGTGGCGGGGCATACAGACCATCACAGATTACAAGCCTCCACCACAGACCTGTGACAGCACCATCCCCCTGCT
>JBBPDH010000130.1:8287555-8303483 GCA_037974565.1 Clupeocharax schoutedeni
CAAGTAAGAATTTCATTGTGCTCTGTACACTGTACTTTGTACAAATGACAATAAACTTCAACTTCAACTTCAACTTCGACTTCTGAGTTCTTAGTCTGCATTTCCATTGTTATTTTTATATGCAGGCACTAAAAAAAACTAAAAACCAATCTTTTATTATGACAACAATTTTTACCAATAAAAAGCAGTGACACTGTCAGTTGTGGGCCCACTTTTGGTCCTGCCAATGAGCAGGACCGCAACCGCATTAGTGTGATGGGTTGCTTAATTTGTAATGTAAAAGCAATACTAACAACTTTTTGTCCTCTGTCCTTTTGCCAGTGGACAGAGTACAGAGAATTCAAAAGAGGGGACACCCTCATCAGGACTCAAAGCTTTCAGGAGTTCAAATGAGCTTATAGCCTATTTGAAAATTACTTTGCAAAGGAAGACACTTTGACAAATATCAAAGTGCCAAAGGTAAATATGCTCAAAGAAGTAGAAAATAGCTAGTTTATGTTAACAAAACCTTCCAACAATAGGTGAATAGTGGCTGGACTGCTACAGTTTGCCTCAAGCAAGAAAGTTAAATGTTACACTCAGTGTTGTCTTTTATTCTTAAAGGATTACAAAATAACTATTATGTAGTTAATTATTAGCATGCTCTTCTATATCCTTGAGTGAGTATGGGCTTCTTCTATGTGTCAGTCATGTTACAACAGATCAACAGAGATATGAACTGTTTACCTATTTTCTTGCATAATACTGAATGTTTATTTAGAACCCAACTTTGCAAGGATTAAAAACCAAGACAATCAACCAAACTACACACCAAATAGCTCAAACATTAAAACAAACAATAACAAACAGCAACTCATACATTTTCTCGTAGGTTGTTGGGATACATACCATCACACTTTTTCTTTAGAAGATGCAGTTACCACCAACATGCAATAAATCTACATTAATTGCTGAATGTAATATATTGGAAAGAAAAATGTGACCTGTGCAAGTTACAACAAATTTTATATTCTGTTCTATTTTCTCATTAACTGAAATAAATACATAATAGACTTCTTACACAGAAAATCAACAAACCATCATTTGACAGGGGTGTTCAAACTTTACCATACAGCTGTTATCGGACAACCACTAGAATAACATGAAAGAATCAGGGAGCTTACCGTCCAGTGAGAGCCAGTCATGCTGGGATGTGGGCAGAGCTGGGAGAGCACGGGCTTTGTACTCAAACACGACTGAGTTAGAAATGATCTGACTGCTGGCTGCCACCTGAAGGGTCACCAGGCCTGTGTCGTGAGCTACAAGTGGGAAAGACATAAAACTGCTCAGAGTTTCACTTAATCACTTAATCAGCTGCTCCAGACATGAGTAATGATTTGGTACAAAGCCTAGGTCAGACAGTGGCAGGCCTTTTTTGTCTTGACTCTGTAAGTCTTTGTAGATAAAAGTGTTGTGATTGTGGCCATATTAGTTGACGATATTTTACAATTTGCACAACACTATATAAGCTAAGACAAAGGACTAACATTCGGTAGTTGTATGACAATTGTTTGCATTCTCCTCCTTCCATGTGTTACTATGAGGCTAAGTAATAATAGCATAATAATAAGAGGTAGTTGAAACTGGACATAAGCAATGGGAAGGAACACTCCATTCTAATTCATTTGGGAGGTAAAATGTAATCAAATCACTACATAAGTGACACTCAATCATGTCTATTCAAACTGCATTTGTGGAATTGGACTCTTTAAGGGGGACTCCACCAATTTTTCTGTGCATACATTAATTGTAAAGATTTACATGTAAGAGTCATTCAGAGTGGTTTGGAACTTAGTCAGAATGGTTCACAGTGGAGAATCAATGATTCAGAGTTTAAAGCTTCTAAAAGCTTTCTCACAAGGTGTATGACACATTGTTTTAGATTTTAGGATTTTGGCATAAAGCTGTTATTATTATTAAAGTCTATACAATGCAGAGAGTATAGCAGTAGTAAAAAATGCAGATTTTCCAGTATTAATATAAACATGTCATATATGAACACAGAAGTCACTTGTAAGTTTACTGGATTTTGGACTTTTTTGGACCGTAAAATGTCTGTATCCCTGATTCCTAACACTGCTATTCTAAAGAAACTAACTTGGTAAATTTCTCTTCTCTGCACATTTTTACAGCAAACCATGCTGAATGCAGAGAAATTGAGAACAATCTAAATTCTTCTTTCATAACATATGGCCAGTGCATTTCATTTGAAAACAAAAATGCAATTATGCTTAACTTGTTAGAACTGCTGAAAAATGTTTGTTTTTATTTATGGGATCTCTAAAATGGAAAATGACTATAAACATGGATTTTGGGAATACAAACACGACAGTCTGAGCTCCTACCTGGGCAATAGCATCTTAGTACTCCAGGCTGGATGAGGGAGGCAGGCACGGTAATCTGATCAAACAGGCAGCTGTAGTCACTGTTAGCTTCCTGCCACGGGCCCGTAATCAAAACCTTTACACCACCCTGAAAAAGCACAGAGAATTCTGTTTAAAAAAATCACAAGGTGTACCATGGTAACAGAGGTAGACTCTGTAATCAGTAAACAATTAATAATCAAAATGCCTGGGTCATCTAAAGGGTACGTTAAGGTTTCGAGTTTATTTACTAGCCTGTCATATGCCTCTATTATGCCCCAATCTAAATCTGCCCCAATGCTCTTTTGCCAGTGGGCATGTTAATGACATCATAAGAGATTCAGAGACTTGACATGTGCCTGGCCCATAGGCTGTGCTGGTGCATAACAGGACACACTCAGAATAGACATTTAGATATGTTGTAAAAAGTAAAAAAAAAAGATAATAAGAAAATTATTATCATTATAGTCACTCAAATTATCATATTATCATATTTATCATATGGATTGAAATTTTAAGTCTGATTTCCAGTCCATGTAAACTAGAGCGCTGCATATTTTTGTCTCATTCGTATCCATTTATCCAACACTGTGGTTGGGGCTTAGTGCATTACAGTGACAGAAATCCAAACTCCACTCCCGTACCCAAAAATCTCATGAACATTAGCTTTTAGAATTAATGTAAATACAAGTTTCTGAGGCTGGTGAACATTCCTTCAAGGCATAGTCACAAGTGGGAGCCTTAAAAACAAATCTGATACATCAGTTCCCAACTCGTTACCTACTTTTGCCCTTTCATTAGGGCAGAGGAAAGGTTGATTTCACTGGTTGCTGGGAGCAATTCTTACAGTGGCACTGGTTGTATTTTTGCAAGGATAACTTTAAGTAGCCACTTATAATGAGATAAATAATTTCTTACACCTGTTACTAACTGTTGCATTGCATAACATTTTTTTAACAGAGGAAAAAGTCAGAGAGATATCAAAATGATATCTGTTCCAAAATGCTTATCAATTACAACTTAGCAAACAGTAAATTATCCAACTGGATAAAACAATATTTTCTGACAAGCACATGAAGGCAACTATGGAGTAGACAATTAGTTGCAAAGTACACAAAACTGCGCTAACAATTAGTTACTCACTCACCTCAGGATAAGACCACTCTGGCGAATAGTCTGTCACTACAAATAGTCTACCAGTGGCCTGTAGCATCCCCATGTTCCCATGAACTACAGCGGCAGACACCACCTCTTCCACCTGCATGTAGGACAGCTGTCCTGCCTCGCCTGTCACTGCCCCGGGCTGGCCCGACTGAGGGCTGCAGCAGGGCTGGAGGCAGAGTTCTGCAGAACTGTACCCAGTTTGCCCACGGGTGCTCCCTTCTTCCGTGCCTTGTTGGGTCGCTGCTCCTGAGGATACCTGCCCCTCTGTGCCAGAGTGAGCCATCAGCTGATGACTGTAGAGTGCATTGCCCCCTTGTGCTCCCACTGATGCTCCATTTCCCCCCTCCACCGAAATGAAGTCGTTGATGAGATCCGAAAACTGATTCCCAAAGGAGACATCAAAGTGGTCTAGATTGATCTCCATGGATCCACTGCCACTGCCCCCACTGGCAGTCAAACCCTGGTGGGCTGCAACAGTGTTGAAGAGACCCTGGACTAGACCTGCACCCTGTAGGAGTGGCTGAAGCTGTTGATGTGGACTTCCAGCTGCTCTGTTGCCCTCGGTGCCATTACACAGGGCTCCATTGTTAGCCCCTGTTCCTGTTCCTCCAGGTCCTGCTCTCATGTTGTTACTCTCTGGTTGCTGAAGATAATGCTCTGTGGCCCCACTGCCATCTGCCCCATTGCCCACACAAGACTGCAGATGATCCCCTGCCTTCAACAAGCCCTCTGTCTCTTTCTCTTGGACACTTGCATCCCCAGCTTCTGAGCTAGCTGGCTGTTCCAGACTTCCAACGTCCTCATGTTCTTGGCCTGCACTAGGGAAGCGATTTTGGAACTGTAGAAGTTGGAGAGTGCCACTTTGCCCATTTCTCTCAGTTGGAGAGTTTCCATTGCAGTTGTTGGAGGCAGCATGCTGTCCTTGGTGGGCATGGTGATGGTGGAGATGCCCATTGGTACTTGTTGAGTCAGTCTTAACCACAGACAAACCCATGTAAGCAGCCGTGTCATGGGAGTTCTGTGCAGAGGTGCCATTGTTCTGGTGGTTTTGGTTCTGGGAGGACTGTGGTGAACCTTGCAGGAAGAAGCTGGGGGAGTGGCTCTGGTGGGCCAAGTGAGGGCTTGGAATGGCCTGGCCATAACCTGTGGCTGACATCACAGTAGAAGTGTAATCCTGCTTGGCATCAATGGCACTGAAATCCATCTGCTCCAGGGTGGTACTGGGGCTCAAGCCACCCCCAGAAAGCTGAAGAGAGCCTGTGGGAGTCAGAGCAAGGGAACTCTGGGTAGATCCACTGCCTGAGGTGCTAGATAGGCTGCCTGCACCACTGACAACTTCACCAACCTGGTAACCACTTTCCTTGGCCAGCTGTTGCTCAAATGACGTATCCTCTGTCTTGATATTCTTTACGAGTGAGGGATTGAAACCATAACTGTTGTCAGCGAGAGGAGGTGAACAGCGGACCCCTCCATTACTGCAGCTGCTGGGGTTGCTGACCTCCGTCTTCAGCCCATTACCCCCATAGGTCTGGCCTTGTTTGGGGTTGTTGAGGAAGCAGTCTGGGTCAAAGTTGACAGTGGCCTCAGGCAGCTTGATGCTTCCAGAATCCAGGTTGCTAGACAGGACAAGCTCTTCAGACACACTAGCCGCTGATAGCATGGCTAACCCTTCGGCAGACCCAGCATCTCCCAGTCCCACACCCACAGCCCCAGGGAAGGCAAACTTGTGACTGTCAGCTGCAACTGCCAGCACCAGGCTGCTGGAGGCTGTGTCTGGGCCCAGGAGATGAGCGTTGGGGTCTCCGGTGGGAGACATGCTGTACACAGGATCTCCAGTGACCTCTGACATGAAGACAGTGGCAGACTGAGACAGGCTACCCATAACCGAGGCCACGTGGCTCATACCAGTCACCACAGGACTGTCGGCCATGTCTGGATCGGAGTTCAGGCCACTGCTAATGGAAACGGGAGAGCTCTGGGTGGTGTCGGGCACTTCAACCTGGTTGGTGGAGGACACTTCCATGCTGTTCTGATGAAGCAGAGCTGGTTTGGGCACTTTTCCATTCCTCTTCTCACGTGCAGCTGATCCACCTGGACCATCTGCACCGGCCCTTCCATTCTTTCCTCCACCATGGGTGTGTTCAGTTTTGCCCTCAGACACATCACTGTTCTGCACTTCAGAATGAGTGCTGCTGTAGGCACCTCCAGAGCGTGGGTCTACTTTTGGGGAGATGATGCGGTGTTTGGCACTGTTGCACTTGTGATGCAGGCTGCTTCCAGCACCTACAGCCAGAGGGAACACAGAAGAATGAATTGAGTGTTTTTATCTCATATATGTCTGGGTAAATATTGTGCATTGCTATATGTCACTCTTTCTCTTTTAATGTGCATAAACCAATATATATTTTCACTTACATAGGTGGTGTGAGCGGGGATGAAATCATTTTGATATTTAAAAAAAGGCTGCCATCTAGTGACCAAAATTCATATTGCATGGAACAGAAAGCTATTTTCACTACACTATGATGGCAAGTGAAGATTCTAGTACATGCACCGTTGGTATAAAACATGCCATCGTTATTTTACACAAGGCAGTTTTCCTTTCATCAAATGGAATATGGTTATAATGGTTAATTTGCCTGTAATACAGATTTTTACACACATTATACTCACTGCAGGTCTAATTTAAAATGCAGTTACTACTGCTTTTAACTGTGCTAGATAAAATCTCCGACACTAAGATCGTAGTGTCGGCTATTTTTATACTGGATTTGTCCGTTTTAGAATTTGCATTTAGAATCTACACCCTGACTTGCCCTCTCGTCTCTCCCTCCCCATGGCCCCTTACCCAGCGTCCCCGTGCAGAGGCAGTTATGAGTCCGGGGAGGTGGCTTGGTCTGGTGGCTGTCCAGGATCTGCTGCACCAGCTGCTCGGCCGAGAAGCCGGTGCTGCTGTTCCCGTTGCTGCAAGTCCACTTGATGCCATGAACTGCCGGGAAAGAGGGGGAGACAGAGACGTCAGCCAGACAGCCACACAGACCAGCAGACGGCTAGCACCGGCCACCACCTCGCCAGCTCCCTTTACTGGCACTGCAAGGGAGAAACACCCTCACACTTCCAATGTAAAGACACCTAAGCCATTCTTTTAATTGAAAAAATGTATGTTATATGTTGCTTATACCAAAAGTTAATTAAAAGAAAACACTAAGTTACAGCGGACAACAATTTCAATGTCAAAGAACCAAAAACCCACTTACCTCTTATATTTTTACAATAGAAGTCAACTGGCAGGTGCATTGGTGTCTATTATGAGCACTTTAAGTGAACAGTTTTCTGTTCCTTTACAATGAACAGGGAAATTGGTGTCTGTGGTAACTGTTGTTGTGGTAAATTGGTGACTGTGGTAACTGAAGCAACAGGCGCAACTGACAGAGATTAGATTAAAAAACATGGCTGTATTCCCTTAACACTAATTTAATTTTTGGCTTAAACAACAAATAACTATGTGTTTCCTACAAATTCTGTGTTTTAGAAATGCAATTATTGTGTTTAACACTTCAGATGGACCTTTTCCTGTTATGTTTTTGTGAGGACTGTGGTGTTAACTCTTAATTGGTTAAACTCTTATTGGAGGAAACATAGATCTCAGGACTGCAAAGCATTTGCAGTCAGCACTAATTCATTGGAAGTGGTAACAGTATGTCTTCACAAATCCTTTGCTTTTATTATCAAACGTAGCTTCCTGTGTGCTAAACATGCAGGAATGAGATAAGGTGGTACCAGGTCTAGTCATTTAAATGAAGCAGCTGGTGAAAATGTTTTACAATTCAAACTTTTTAAATGTCTGTTATGCCATAATCATCATCATCATCATCATCATCATCATCATCATCATCATCCTCATCATCATCATAATAATCATCATCGTCATCATCAACATCATCATGATGGAGGGGCGACATTTGCATTTTAAAAAATTTCGGATATAAAAGTACTATACAAAGCATAACTGACAAACCATGTTTTAAATGCTGACTCGTATCCAAACAGTCCTTTTCCAAATAATATAGTTACATATGGCATACAGATATTACAAACATTTTGGAGTAGTGTTAGTTTATGTGCTTTGTTTTTTTTTTACTATTTTTAGTATATAAATGTTAATTTGTTGGGAAAATGTAAACCTCATTCTAAGGAATTATTCACACTCACACACACACACACACACACACACACACACACACACACACAAAACAAACTTGATTTTTTTCATTCTTTTAGGAGCTGTGCACTTATAAGTCCAATCTGCCTTTTTATTACTGCAACATGATTTTGCTTCAGTCATAGCTTCTTAGGGTAGGTTACACTAAAACACAGACAGGTTCAAGTTATTTTTTTTGTTCTCTTTTACAAATGCTTAATCAAAATATTTTTTCTTCTAATAGTAATCTGTAATCTGTATGCAGGCATGTAATACAGCACATAATGCAATCGGTCATTCTGACTGGTTGCTACTAAGCTCATTTGCATAATGCTAATCCAAACTGAGAAGGTGGGTATCAGAGGTTTAATATAGGTTTGAAATAGAGTTATAGGTCCTCTTTCACTACTAGCACGGAACGTATACATACAGAACATACACAAAATTTTTTTTTGTTTAAATGATGCAAAACATTTGAGCTGTGTCCTTGCTAAGTTTGTAAGTCTAATTTCAGTTTTTGACTGTAAGTCAATTGTTGTTTCCTAATTCAGAGATGAGGGACCTCCAATCATGTGACATTCAGGAGAAAAATGCTGTACCATTATGTACCATTATGTACCATTAAGTAACCTTAATTTTATATACATGCACTGCTATAATTACTCTGTCTGACCTACAGTACTGTGTCTATGCAACTTGTTTAAAGCCATTGTTCTTAGTGTCTAATTTTTCTTGCATAACAACACATTTTAGAGAACATCATGCTTCTAACTTTGTGGACACAGTTTGGGGAAGAACGTTTTCTATGCCAGCATGACTGTGTCCCAGTGCACAAAGCAAGAGATTGCGGGGCCTTCTCATCCAACATCAATGCCTGGCCTCAAATATCGAAAGAATGGGTTCAAACTCCCACAGAAACTCCAGAATCTTGTGGAAAGCCTTCCAAGAAGAGTGGAAGCTGTTTTAGCTGCAAAGGGGAGGACCCACACCATATTAAAGTCCATGTATTTAAATGTAATGTCATTAAAATCTCTGTTGATGTAATGGTCAGGCTTCCAACTTGTTTGCTTCTGTCCAAATTCTGTACAGTTTATATATAACTAGCAGTGTATCAGTATTAATATCAAGCCCTCTGTGTGTGACAGTGACATCTGCTGGATGGCTCTATGCACTACGCCTCCTTAAAGGAGTCTTGTACGGCCCGCAGCCTTGCTGAGTGTGCTGGGAAGGGATTGGTACTGGAGCGGAACAAGAGGTTGACAGAGAGCAAGAGCTACTCAGCTATGTTATCTGTTCCATATTCTGAATTCTGAAAGTGCAGGAGCATGTACCTCATCAATAAAGACCATCCTTCTTAATCTGCTGGAATGACTAACATGACTAACAATTGATTCAATCTTATTAGCGAGATGCAGAGAATGGCTTGATAATTAAAATGATAGCAAACTATTTCCTGTGTGATGAGAAGGGGAACGAAGAGAAGGCAGTTATTTCATTATTATCATAAATAGGGCTGTCACTAATGATTATATTAGTAATCAAGCAGCCTGCCAATTATTCTTAATGAAAAAAGAGCAAACAATTTCTTGACAGTCTTAACAGAACCAAAAAAGACCACACATAGCCCTTTTTTTTAAAGAAAAGAGTTAAACAAGAAAGCCCTAAAATACACACAAATGTATGTAAACATACAAGACCACTGCTATGACCAACATTCCATGCCAGTGTCTGTTAAATTCTTAGACAAGCAACTCATTCTGCTTTATGAGGTACTAATTAGTGATCACCTGAATCACATCTTATTCAAAGAGGAAAAGTATTAAACACTGCTGTAATCAACACTCTACTCTTACAATGTGACCGGTTGGATGGTAAAACACTACTGGAAGTACATCAAAGGGAATTATTGAATTATTGGAGTTCTATAAACACTGCATTGTTACTATTGTTTTGATGTTTTGTCATTCCCTTCAAAATTATGCTTTAAAGAACAATATATTTATTTGGAAATTGGGAGAAATGTTGGCAACAATTCTTAAAAACTAAGGCAAATCTGTTTAGTTCAATACCTGCATCTATGAAAGATAAAAGCCGAGAGACTGCAGTGGTCGGTAGAATCAAAAGGGAGACCCGTCATCCTCTGGTCAACATCATAGAGTAAACGAGAATGATAAAATATCTCTATGGAGATCACTAACAATATATATGAGACGGAAGCATACAGACTTAACCACTGAGAAAGATGTCTGTAATTAACAGTAGCAAAATCAATTAGAGTCTTAAATTAGTAGGAGCAAATTCTAAAGCTTTCTAGAACATGTTGTGAATGCATAATCTATACACACTTGTGAACTAGAAGCAGTCTGCAGAGAAAATCAAGTACACAAAAACTCAGTCAGTCAACTACAATAAATGTTTGGCTGTTATCTTACTGGACTGAAGTGCAACCCGACTGATGCACATGTACAATTTTTTTTTGTTACAATTCATATATTTAATCTTTACGTCTGTAACAGGGTTAGGGGTACTAGGTAGTGCTGTGGGCAATTGTTGTCTCATCAGGAACAGTCCCTAGATATAGTAATGACATATGAAATATTCCATGCCTGCTTTGAAAGGTCCATTTATCCGACTTGCAAACCAACCAATTACAAGCTGCAGTTTCTGCTTGACCTGGAAGACCTAGGTAACACAGTTTTATGCACTGACCAACATAATGATCTAATTTACTTCACTTAAATTGAACTGAACTGAATTGACTTGAATTGACTTGATATTACTTGCTTCAAACTAAGCTCACAAATAGCTTTTTTAAGATGGACTGCTGCAAGCGGTGCGTAAAGAAAACAACTAGCTAGCAAATAGCTATAATTTAGCATGTATTAAGGTCGTTTCCCAACAGACTGCTAAAACCAGTGCACAGTTGAAAAGTAGCAAGGATGGCGTTGAGAGGTGACCTTAACTATAGTAAATAACATGCCCCTAGTGTTCATCAGGCTCTATTTCTGCAAATTTATTTCTGAAATGGCAAATTTGAATTGTAATAGCCCTAATCAGAAATTATATAATAATCATGATGTTAAATAAAAGGTTAGAAGTAGACTCTCAGTCTGTACAAAGGTGCATGTTTAATATACAAAGTGTAAAAAGAATGTGAAATGGCAAAGGATGCGACCTCACATAACTCTGAATAACCCAACAATGGCCCAGTGCACATGTGGGCCACTCTGGTAGGCACATTTCATCTGAGTATCTAGTGCATAACTGACTCATTCAAAATGCATGACTTGGATGTTGGTGAGCGAGGACAGAAGAGTCAGCAGATCCTCAGTTTTCCTCGTCTCAGTGAAAAATAACCCATGCAATAGCACTCCCCAGCCTCTAGATGGGAGTATGATACCACAAAGGATTCATTATGGCAAGAAGGTCAGTGAAAGTGATTGTGATGTGAGTGGTGTTTGCTTGCCCTTTCCTTATTGCCACAGCACATCATGAAGTTAATGACGCAGTCAAGTGTGTTGAGATTTAAAAGTCAGTCAAATATTACGGACACTTTTACGGACTACAGAGGAAATGGTTTTGAATGGTCACAGCCTAGAAATCCCACCCGCTTAGCCACTCGGCGGACTTGTCTGAGCAAGACGAGACTAAAATTGAGTCTGAGACATAGCAGAAAGTCTTGCAGTATGACTTTTTAAACTTTCATCTCACTCACAGTGTGACTTTATCATTCTGTTTGAGGCATACATCGAAAATGACAGCTACCTGTCAATGTATTGAGCGAGTCAATCTTCTGTACAGTGGCCTCAAGGAGTCTTGTCAGACCCACTCAGGAGTGATCTTCAGAAGTGTCGGCCCTACGACCGTCCTCAGTTCTCCTGTGGTGGCGGGGTGCCGTGCACAACTTCCCCCCCTTTACCCCAAGAAGTTGAGCCCCAGAAGGGCATTTTTGGTTTTCTTGACAAAATATTGTTAGATATAAAAATGGACAAATGTACAGCTTTAAAGTTTAAAGAGTCCCACTGATTCTTCAAACTTTCTGCATAATTCAGTAGGCGAGATGCAAACAAGGTCATTCAGAGAAGTTTGCTGTGAAATGCTTCACTGCAGAGAAATTTACCAAATGATTTCAATCCATTGGTGGACACAAGAACAAAACACATATAGCTATTTAATTTTCTATCCATAATGATCAGTAAATCTACATGTAGCTACTATTTTTTATATTCAATAATGATGGTAAAATAGTGGTACATTTGGAAAACATCTTTCTTTGAGGACTGTTTAACTTCACAATGCAACGAATGGCTTTCAGATTTGTTTTAGAGCAAAAGAATTATAAAAACTTATGATAAAATTATTTCTCAGAGACCAGTCAGTGTATTCATAATCATTTTCTGTAATAATGTTCTGAGAGGGAGCCTTTAGAGGCACTGAGCTGTTCAGATGTCTGCTTGCTGTCAGCACCACCAATATGACTTAGTGAGCTTCTCTATAACAGAGGGATTTTAATGAAACTACTAAATACACAATTTTGAAAAATCAGTGAAATTCCCATAAAACATGGTTGATAACACTATTTTTAAACAATACTATAATTAACACGATACTATGAATACTACTTTTAACCAGTCCAGCGGTGGCGGTAATACACTGTCAACCACCATAAAAAGAAGAAGAAGAAGCAGCCTGCTGCAGTATGTTGTAGCATAACTGCTCTGTGTCTTGTCTTTGTATTTTAGTGTTTTACCGCCCCCCCCCCCCACACACACACACAATTTTCAACAGTTATCTCTGTTTATTTAGTATTAGTAAGCTGTGCCCTGTCTAAACATGTGGGTAGAGAGAGTAATTTCAATGTTTCTTTTGTGTATGAGTCTTTGGCTCACTGTGCGCTGCTAATGCTAACACTTATTTATTTAACTTTGCTGCTGCCGTTTGCAGCATCCATGGCAGCTGCAAACCAGAATCTCCCCTGTGGATTACCTCAGTGTTTCTCTTGTTTTGTCCTTCTTAAAGCCTTGCATTTTTATTACTGTAAATTAAATTAAAACAGGCAAATACGGGTTTACCTTTACATTTTCTTTAACGGTAATGCATTAAACTGAGTTGAAAATAAAATTAAAGTGTTTTGGGGGCATATTTAGGGTTAAATAGGCATTTTTTAAAGCCAAAACACAACAATGTGGTTTTTCACTATATGTGGGTGCTCTTGGAACATAATCCCCGCAAAAGCGAAGGGTTACTTTACATTAAGTGGCTAGGACAGTAGTGATGAATAAAGATTTGACATTTGCTGGCTAATACAGGAACCAATATGGCTAATATGGTGAACATACTTTAGATTTATAGAATACATATTAAATGTTTATAAAATACATTTATGCATTTTTTACTTGAAGTGTAAAAGAGGATATTGGGAACCAATTTTATACCCTATTTCTTTTTTGCAGCTACTTATTACTTAACAATAAAGTTTTCTAATTCTAATTCTTAGCAAACTTTGCCTTTAGTTTAGCCTTTATAACCTTTAGTGACTTAAGGGGAAAAATTATTCCAACCAGTCCTTTAAAACATACCGACACGTCCAGACACTGTTCACTAAGGCCTGCAGAGTTATGGATAACTGGATAAATTTACAGTCTCTAATTGCATGAGACCTTTTAAGTAAGTGATACGTCATATTACAGCAGGTGTATTGGATCTAGATGAAGATTGAGGGACAGTGCATCAGTGATAACTAACTGCTGTCAGAACAAAGGGAGATTTGCTTGTTCTCTTGCTGTAAGATTCTCTGAAAGTGGCTGTTAATACTCACACATGGGCTTGAGTTGGCTGATGAGCTCCTCCTTGGTCCATTTGGCCCACTCTTTCTTATCTGTGTTGATGGAACACAGGATAGGCCCACACGGCTTTCCACAATCCTCTATGGCTGGCACGTTCAGATAGTGGACCAACACGATGTCTGGGTTCTGGGAAGAGAGGTAGAGAGCATCAGTGCAAAAGTGTGTAGGAAACAGAGAGAGAGAGAGAGAGAGAGAGAGGGCATTGACAGAAACAGAGAGGGAGAGAAGGAGGGAATGTTTCTGTGATGAGATGAAAGAGTTAGCGTAACAAGACAGGAAGGAGGAGGAGGCCAGTCAAAGGAGACAAAAGTGAGAGGAAATTGAAAAAGAAGGAAGACAGCGATAGGTCAAGGTTGTTACTTAATAGAGGGAGCGAAAGAAATTCCTTTTCTCATTGGCTGGAGGAGTTGGAGGACTCTTGCTGAATAAAACATTGCCCCCTTCTTGGAAGATGCACTGAATGGGACGTGAAAGGATTCTTCTGAGCTCATCTGACACCAACTGTGCAGCGGCAGAAAGTGAAATTAACCCACGCAGTGACATCTCCAGCAAAAAAAAATTCGTAAATCCGAGGAGTCAGAATTACGCTGGCGGATGGAAAAGCTTTAAACGTTGGGCCTGCAAGTTGTTTTTGTGATTGGTGGCAAGGAGGTGGGAGTCGTTAATTGGCAACCATGCACTGCGATGCAACACACTTTCTCACGCACACACATACACGCCTCTCCCAGGAACTGATGCCCTCAATTAACTTCAAAGTATTTACAAACTCTGAACCGCCAACATTCATACCAGGGCAGAATTACAGCAATAAATTACCTTAATTGACAGTGTATGAGTAATAGGTATTGCTTGGAGCGCATTGAGCTAGCATGGGGCAGAATTGACTATGCGGAGGGGATATGGGTAGCTTTGGGGACCACAGCGATCTGGCTACAAACACTTTTAAATGAGTAATCAAACTAATTCTCTCACCAAAAAATACTCAAAGGAAACACACATATTGACTCTTGTTTACTCTGTAGACCTAAGAGACCCTGCTGGATCAACTCCAGCTGATATATGCAGCTATCAAATAACTTTTTTATTTGGGGAAAATTATGCGTGAAACTTTTCTATCTTTCCATATAACCTCTGAATAACACTCCCCATTCTGTTTTCTGTGACAAAGTCCTAGCAACACCCACCTACTCCTTTTTCATCGGCCGTATTTCTTGGCAAAAAAACAGATCTAATCAGAACTCCAGCACAGGTTCTCTCCCATTAAATCTGATTTCTGGTTGAACTTTTGCTGTAAATGATCAGCCACCTAGTGCCAGGACTACCAGTGGTAACAAAATCAGTAACTGGAAACCTGACTTAAAGTTTAGGAGTTAACAATCTCTAGTCCGGAGATTTTACCTGAGTAGATATTTAGATCTTAACCTGATTATATACTGAGCACATTCTCTGCCCAGGTTTAACCTGAGCCAACACACAGTACCAACTTTAGAACTCAACCCAAGTATGGCAAAACAATTCAACCACTCCTGAATCAGTTTGACTGGTGATGAAAAACCCAACCTGACTGTAGTAGAGAAAAGTCTGTTCCAATCCAACAGTAGCACAACAAAGTTCTGCCCCAATTCAACTGTAGCTGAACAAAATTCTGCCCGAATTCAATGTAGCCCAGTAAAAATCTCTCACAGTCTTACTGTAGCTGACAAAAGATTCAATTCCACTGTAGCCCACCACATTTTGTCCCACTTAAACTGTAGTCCAACATAATTTTGTCTTAATCCAAGTGTAGCATAAGAACGTGCTGTCCCAATTCCACGGTAGCCCAACAAAATTCCTTTCCATTTCAACTGTAGTCCAACAAAATTCTGTCTCAACCTGATTACAGATCATATTATTCCACCAGCTCAACCAAATTCTGCACTTGACTAAGGCCTGTTAAATAGACTAACACAGAAAACACAGGCCATGAGAAGGCCAAACATGAAACTTGAACCCAACTCAAGCCGACACTGAACCCTACCTGAGTGGATGTTTGAGAAATGATGTCTGAATCACACAGTATCTCCTCATATTACAACAACATGTTGAAAGTGTAGTTTGAAGTCAGAAAATATTCTCTAGCCTCTACTGGCAGGAGCTTTCATTTCCATGTCATTTGGTGGGAATAGCTGAAGCAGAGTGCGCTGCAAGAAGCGCTCACAGTTTTAAGATGAGATTTTGTGCATAAAACTCAATCATGGTCTTGTCTAAAAGGTGCATGCACACACACACACACACACACACACACACCCACACACACCCACACACACACACACACA
>JBBPDH010000130.1:8356804-8383467 GCA_037974565.1 Clupeocharax schoutedeni
AGAGAGAGGGAGAGAGAGAGAGAGAGAGAGAGAGAGAGAGAGAGAGAGAGAGAGAGAGAGAGAGAGAGAGAGAAAGAAAACAGAGAGAAAAGGGAAATAGGTATCGTCTTTCCAAAAGGTCAGGCGCTCTCTCCTCCCTCCTCACCCAAATGTGCTGGCCTTTTCAAACCGTAGCCAGACCCAGCTGAAGTTTGCAGACAGCCAGCCAGCAGCACACAAGGCAAGCCAAGGCAAAAGCGTGGAGGTCAAGAGAGGAGACTCCAGGAGTGTGGCTGGAAAATATCAACTTCCGATGAGAGGCCAATGAGACTGCAGGCCATAAGCTAGGCATATGTCTCAATACAAACAAGTTGCTAGAGCCAAAAGATCATGGCAGACCCCACTCACAAGTGTATACATGTGAAGCTGTATCTAAAGGCTTGACAGACTTCTGAAGAATTGTTTAAAAGAGCCCCATTTAAATTACAGAGATGTAACAAGTCCAATAGGAAAGAACACTGTAGATTTACTGAAGTCTTACCTCTCATGAGCATAAAGACCTCACTAATGTCATGTCTCTCCTCTTTGAAGATCTCAGTAAGGTTATATTGTCCTCATATTTACCATTTCTTCTTCTGAACTACAGACATAAACTTAACCATTTCTCATTCAAGACCAAGCGCATTTAGAATAACTATTATAATTCTTTCAATGCTATTTCTCCTAAGTACGGTTCTGATCAAATATCAAGAATTGTCCTTTGGGGTGATCTTTTGATTGTTTATGAGGGCAGACATCGTCTTATCTCAGAAGTTTGTGTTAGATTTAAAAGGCCCATATCATGGGAGGTCATGCTTTCCTCACAAAAATGTTACACTGTTTAAACTGTATTGAAGTATCGTGACTTTCACACCCCAGTATACTGAGTCCACACAAATGTATAACAAAAACAAACAGATGTACAAATACCTACACAACTCATTAATGTTAATTGACTTTTAGGCAGCCACTCAGAACAGAGTTTTATATACCATTATTAAAATGGTAATGAAAGAAAGATTTCTGACTGTTGCAAATAATAAGAGATATATGTGCTATGATGGCAACATAAACAACAGGCACTGCTTAAAACCACAACTACATTTCATTATATAACATTTCTTGAATGCCAGTTTTGTTCTTTAACTGCACAGGAATGTGTTTCCTTAAACTAGTTTTATGTGCAATTTCCTGAAGACAGCATCACGAGCATGTGCCATGGGTGTGGCTCACCATGTAGGATGAAGGAAAGCCTGATCATCTTCTTTCACTGTAGTCCATCAAATGCTTGGAAATGCCACTGTAGCACCAGTCCGCGTGTGTGTTTTTTTTTATCTGTATGAACGTTTTCTGGCACCAAATGGAGCACAAACATTTAATTTTAATTCCCACTATGCCATAAAACGTATGTCATTTATCCAAGCAAAAAAAGCATGTTTTGTGAAATTCATGTTCAAAATATCTCATCTGATTCTGATATTCAGACAAAAATATTTTTTTACAACCAGAAAAGGGTATTATCTAAAAATACATCTGTAAAAAAGGTAAGTACAGTAATCCCCCGCTTTTCACAGGGGTTACGTTCCAAGAGCACCCGGGTATAGTGATAAACCACGTTGTTATGCCCGCCAATATGCTCCCGGAAGACTTTGATTTCATTTTAAATGCATTACCCTTTAAAAAAATCTAACGGTAAATAAAGAATCAGAATCAGAAAACTTTATTGCCAAAAAAAACCTGTTAGCGTTAGCAATTAGACTTGTACCAAGACTTGTACACAAAAGAAATGTTGAAATAACTCTCTCTACCTCCATGTTTTGACAGGGCACATCTTACTAATACTAAATAAGCTGAGATAACTGTTGAAAACACTAAAATATGAGAACAAAATATGAGAGAAGTCATGCTACATGCTGAAGCAGGCTTCTTCTTCTTCTTTTTATGGCCATTACTGCTGGACTGGCTCAGATCTACCCCTAGTGTAAGAAGCTACCAAGCTAGGAAGCTCTTATTTCTGTGATGCCCTTGGTAATGTCTGTGCTAGCCTAGAAAATGTCACAGTTGTTCGGACAGTGTCTTCCTACTACTGACTTCCTCATCATTGCACAGTGTTGAACAATGGCACTAAACCCAGAATCCTGAAGGAGAGCATAGAAGAGGATGAAGTGACAAAAGGTCACTGATCGTGCTCTTTAGCATTTCAGAATAAGTCCATATTAACTGGTGAATCCTATGCACTGCAAAAATGGAAGCTGAACACGCTGACAGAACAGCATGTTGATTCAAACAGCTCTAAATGCAACATACTGCTGACTCTGTGCATTCTCCACATTTTAACTCCACTCCACAGCTAGCTGCCAGCCATAATGGCTAGTCGCTAGTTGCTTTTTTTGGGCCCTCTATTCGTCTCACCTCTGAAATCAATTCAGTAGGGAGGATTTCCCCTCATTACTCCCTCGAGCAGTGGGAGCATGGCCCTCAATTCCACCGACCTGACCACAGCGGAACCAAGGGGCTTAGCAGGGATGGAGGCAGACCGTGTGATCACTCTGTGAATGTGTGTGTGTGTGTGTGTGTGTGTGTGTGTGTGTGTGTGTGTGTGTGTGTGTGTTTATGTGTGTGTGTAAGGGGAAGGGAGACATGATAAGAAAGCAGAGAAATAGAAATGATTGCAGGTACAGTGCAGAGATGCACAGCACAACACAGTCAGAGCAATCTTGTGAGAAGTACAAAAAAGAGAGGAAGGGCGAGAGAGTATGAATCAAAAGTGTCATAAAGCAGGTCACAGGCCTGATACCTCAGCAGGATGGGAGAAGGATGTGCACCATCCTACCAGCAGATGCTGCTATGCAACAGTCAAACAAGTACAACGAGTGCGTATGTGTGTGTGACTGGCTTTTCCATAGGCTGTTTGCGTGTGCATACCTTAGGGATACAGTTATGCCAAAGTATACAATTTCTAACAGGCTGCATGTGAGTCCCATGGGATGGCCCCTTTCAGACTACGTTTCACCCCGTAATTTCATTGGATGCGGCAGCTAACAGCAGCAACGACCTTGACAGAAAGCTTTCTGGGCATATTTCACTTCCTCCTTTAATATGTGCAGCACCCCATTAACTGGCTTCTCAAACACACAAACACTTGCACTGAGGGAAGGGCCAAACACAGCAGCAGGCTCCTGTTTTCCAGCCATAAATGTAGTATTTGTGTGGTGTTAAAAAGAACAATTTGGCAAAAAACAAATATACAGTTCTCATTAGGCCATATTTCACTGGGGTAGAAGCCAACAGAGTTTATATAAAGTCATAATGAACAAGATCAAAGGGGACATTGGAATTTTTCTTTATTATCACACATTCTGTAACAACATACAAACACTTTGTAAAACACAAAAATTACTGTTGTAAAATGATTAGCAAAAACCATAAACGTTTAAAACATCAACAAGCTGAAGAAGAAAGTCCATGATTTTCTATCCCAGTGTTGCCAAATAGTATAGGAATTAAAATATGTTTTATGATTTTTTTGCAATCAAGTCTTTGAAGTCAAGTGCAATCAAGTGTAAAAAAAATGTTGACTAACAAATAATTGACAAATCATTTTTCTTTTAACAAGACATAATATACAGTATGATCATCTCTGCCAAATGAATAATTACACTTGCCAAGATCTTATTTTTGCAGTGTAATAGACTTGCTTGTGTAGCATCATAAAGTTTAGTAGCAATCATTAAAGAACTATAATTATGTCAGGCATAACTGGGAAAAGGTTGTTTTTGCCAATAATATAGCTATAATCTATTCCCATGTCTGTCATCCTCTGTTTTTGGATCTCTCCTACTATTTATGCTAACCATAAGAAAACAGACTGGGAAAATGTAACATAAACAAAGACATCTCATTTGTTCCTCAAGTGTTTAATACCTGGAAGTAGGATTAGTAGTGCTACTGCAGCATTACAACGAAAACTAGTTATGGGGAGGAGGTGTGTTGTACGGCTGAACCCCTCTCATCCCACTCTGTTGTCTATAAAAGTGGACAATAGCACAGATCTATTTCAGTGCTATTTTAGATGTGTAAGACACTTTTGGTAATGTGTATGCCTGTATGTCTGTGTGTTTGTTTATTGTCTTTTACAGAGAACGTTACGTAGGAGGTTTTTAAAATGAGAAAAAACCAAGGACATAACAGCAGAGAGTACAGAGCGGATGCCAGTGTGCCAGTGAAGCTCAAGGTGTCATTCCATCTGCTCTGCTTAATGCCATTATCTGGCTCTCCAAGGCCTGAAGCCTCACAAACAGAAATTCTGAAAAGAAGGTCGGGCTATTCCATTCTTTCCTGTTTTTTCCTTTAAAGAAAAGAAGCCCAGTATGTTGAACAGGATGAATAATACACAAAGCAAAAGCTTTAACCAAGTACACCCCTTTCTTCCTCCACAGCCAAAAAAAGAAAGAAACAAAGTTGACACCACTTTTTCCCCCTCCGGCACAGACAAATTATGTCTCTTTCTTCTTCTCTCACCCACTGTGTGTACGCCATCTCTCTCAGCAGCCCCTCTTTCTTTCTTTCTTTCTTTTTTCCTCTCTCACATTTTTTGTGAGCTCCCACTCCCTACTCCCCTCATCGAAAGTGTCTCTCTTTCTTTCTTTTCTTTCTCATGCTGTAGTCAGGAAATATTTCCATATATTTCCATTCTAAACGAGGAAGGACTCTCCCTCAGGCAACCATTTTTCTCTCTCTCTCTCTCTCTCTCACTCACTCTTTCCTATCTTTCCTTCACTCTCTCTCCTTTTTTTTGTGATGATGCCATGCAGGTTTAACTCCAGCTGTTGATAAAACAATGCCAGCGCGTCCCAGGAGCAGGTGACGGCACCAATTACTCTGCAATTACCTGGGTAATTATGCAAACGCAAGACCCGGAAGGGGGGGAAGTATGTGTGTGTGTAGGGGTGTTTGTGTAGAGAATCTGCACAGACAGAGAAAAAAGCATGGGGACAAAGCTTACGGCCGCCTCCAGCGCTCTCCACGTGTCTGGGCCAGCGCTCTCTGGTGCCCAGTGTGCTAAAATGCTACTAATGAGAATGGCAAGCTGGTAAATGGGGAGTAGAGGGAGAATTAGAGAGTCACTTCATCAGCTGCCAAACAGCTGGCGAATGAGAGCAAAGGGAGGAGATACATCTTTATGCAACAGCTTTCGGATCTACACTTGTACCACTCAAAAGTGTAACAGTGGACATGTTAGCTATAGATGTTTGCCCGGTTTGTTTCCTTACATGCTCTGATCCAGCAAGCATTATCTTATTATGATTAGGACATTCTACAACGTTTGCAATTGGAAAACTGACTTCAGATCAGCAAATATGGTCACCTTTAGTTCCCTAGAAGATTAGCTGATTATAAACCAGTTACTGGATACATTCGAATTCTACTTCAACATATCACCACTGGATTCCTGAGCAAGACCCTTAACCCAAAGTAGCTCCAGTGAGACTGTCCCCTGTAGTAAGGGAATGGAAGTCACTTTGGATAAAAGCGTCTACTGAATGCCATAAATGCAAATGTAAAGGGTTAAGCTTCTTGTTCAGTAAGGATTACAGAAGACTCGGCCAATTTTAGCCCATTCATCCACTAAATCCAAGCTTCATGCCCAGGAAGAATACAAGTGATGCTAATACATTCCAGGAAACTGAGTGTAGAGTGTCTGTGCATTACTGGTTTGACAGACAAAGCAGGAACACACTGACTGATCAGCATAATCACAAATATCTCAGCCCTGTTGTTAATATAGAAGAGCAGGTGAATTCTGAAACACATGAACTCTGGCTGTGATGTGCATACAGTCCATAAATAAGTGTGCTAAAATGGACAGGAACTCTCTCAATAAGTTACTGGAGCTCTCATTGTATTGAAAAAAAGGGGATTATTGATAGCCATGGCTATGGCCACTAAAAATAAATCTGCCATAACGCCATAGCTATAGAAACCAAAGTCACTAAGCAACACAGTTTTTACTCACTTGATGACACATCTTAAGAGAAATGAGGTGGGGGGGATCCGTGTGTTGCTAGCCAGCACTGTAAATAGAATTGGCAGTTGGTGTTTCCCCTCTAGTATGTTGAGGTATACAACGAGGTTCTGTTGGCTGTGATGGTGCTTCATATGCGAGTGTTAGCCTTTACCCTTCCAGCACTGGTGGTACTGTGTGATATAGGAGTTAGTCTTAGTTAATGAGTAAACCGAACATTAACATCATCTCATTTACAAAAATGTTTCTTTAAGGATCTAAAACAGTTCTTTCATGGCACTTTTAGTTTTAACAGTAGGTGTTTCCAGGGGCATGCAACCCAACCTAAACTTCCATTTTTGTATGAAATGCAGTCAAAAAGGTTATGGAGAGTTTCCTTGCTATGGACAATGATGGCTGCTCTATTATGATATGTGTAGCACACACACATACACACAAGCACACATACCTGGATAATGAGGTACAATTCATCAGCAGTCACTGGTTAGAAATGGAGTAAGGTGCGTGAATGTGATTTGTATTCAGTCTCTTACTTTGGAGTATGATCTAGCTTAAGATATTTTATAACTGTGCAAATGACTGACAAAGCAGGCTCCATTTTTTAAATTCAGCATTAAAAATACGACTGATGCCTTGTTTACATCAGATCTAGGCAAAATGTTCTAACAAGGGATGCAGCCTGGGCCAAAGCCAGAAAAGGTCTTGCTGTTGACCTCACGCCTCAGGAACAGATGTTCGTTAATGGCTCAAATAGCACAGTGTGATTCTTACATAAAATTCATGAAAGATCAGTGCAAGCAAACCAGCCACTTTCATGAAGATGGTAAAAGCACTTAAAGGTATCCATGCCTCCCTCAAAAAATTAGCAGATTAGAGCAGTGCACAGAATTCTGCATAAATGACATGGACAGTTTAATTGAAAACTGTGCGATGCATTTTATGCTTATGACACAGTAATTTATGGCTGGGTCTGTTCACTGAGACATTTGACATTTGAAAATGTACAGACATATTTTCCAAAACCAAAAGTTCATAAAAACCATTTAATGATTTATTGCTGCGCTTCAAAGCACATTCTGTCTTACTACAGGTTTTTAATTTCATACTCATTGCGGTAATGAGAAGAAGAGTGTTCTTGGTCATTGGTGGATATGAGGAGAATGTCAGTGTCTTTAATTTATCAAGCATTACAGCAGAAATTATCCTCAAACTTACTGACATTTAAAAACTTGGATTATCTCATACATCCCTGGGGCCAAATTTCCTCATACACGCATAGTATCCCACTAAACTCTCCCAAAAACCACACCTATGGAATCAAGTACAGAATATTCATATAATATGCATACTGATGCAGAAATTCTCATTTTAATAGAGACTATGAAAGTTTACCTAAGTAGGCAGAATGCAGGTATGAATTTTTATTTAAGCCCATGTTGACAGCACTGGATGACTGACAGAGTCCAGAAGTGCTACCAGAAGATATTCACATGACTGAAGGAAAAAAGACTTCCTGGAAGTCAGAAATAACCAGCACAAACAAAAACCTCATGACAGGAACTAAATAAACCAGAGCTTGGCTGTGAAAGAAATACAGTATAAAGACACAAGGGACACAACACACTCCACAGGCCAAAAGGAATAGCTGGTACAAAAGGTACACAGGAAAGCAACAAACTAAGACCCAGTGAGGTACGTGACAAGAGGGCGGAGCTGGGAGGTGGAGGGAATCAAAACACATAGTAGGAAAACTGGACTGGAGAGAGACAAGAGAACAGATAAAAGGAGAAACCAGGGGTGGAAAAAAATAAACAAAGAGTCACATCTAAAAAAAAAATGGGGAAGGAAGTCAAGATTAAGGGCTGGTGCGTAGGAATGCTAAAGTTCGAGAGGAGGATAATGCCTGAGGCTCCACCTCCTTCCAGTTCAATTTATCATCCATCCACCACCTCTGCGTTTCCTCCCAGTTCATCAGTAATATCTCTCACCACCCATCCACCTATGTGCATCATGCAGGGAGAAGAGTGAAGTGTTAGGCTTTAAATGAGTTATTTATTTCCATATTCTGATCATATTGCCCACAGTGTCTTTCAAATGATCTCTCATGCTAAGCTTTTCCCGTAGTCTACTCTCTAAAGTAAAGTGGCCAAGCCCATAACGATATTGACCAGGCTTGAGAACCCTGCCTGTGATCTGCCTGGAGCATTCTTTACTGAGCTTATCTGAGATGCAAAAAAAAATGCAACATAAACCGATAACGTAATATATTGAAAAAGGATAAAAGTTGATAGATCACGGTCTGAAATACTCCTAACCTGGACTGTAGCACCTTTAAACAAAGTCGAACATCTGAGTCTAGATCACAATTATGAAGAAACATTTTTGCAAATAATTTCTGCACAAGCATTTACGTCACACTACACAGAACGTGAATTAGATCGCGTTTCCTCTGCAGAACTAAGTCAAATAAAATAAGTGGAAAATTCCTTAGGTGAGGTGTTTCTGTGGTTAATTGAGAAGTACCAATATCTAAGAGGCAACATAGCTAATCAGTCAGTTTGGCTACTTTGGGTTTACTTTATGAGTTGCAATGAACATAACCTAAAAAATGAGCAGGAATTAATTAAACTGTTAATCACAAGTATGTGGCAATTCATTTGTTAAAATCTCCTAATAGTGCATGACAGAATATGACACACTTTAAATGCATTTTTGAAAGGAATGCATGTTTTGCTTGGCTGTAGCTGCTAAAGGCTTTGCTAGCTCGCTTATTTTCCACTGCATGGAGATCCACAGTGAAAGTTTCCAGGTAATAAGACACACTTGCGAAACACAAGGTGTTTGCTATTGAGACTACTCTAAATCCTGTGGTTTCTGGTTCCCTAAACCCACAGATGCTTTCGAGCTGAAGCCTACCTCACAATCTGTGACAAACATATTTAGCGACAAACAACAATGGCAGACAACCAAAGAGGAAAGCAGGAGACAAGGGAGGAAAATATGCAAATGCGCGTGCGCTGTCATGGGCTTTTTACGTGTCAACTTCTGTGTGTCGTATTTGGATTCGAATTTATGCAAATCAACATGTTTGTGCAGATGAGAGCAGAGGGTGGAGGTACAATAGCAACTTTGCAGATGCCGTCGCGTGTAAAGCCGCACCTCAGACGGCAAGGTATTTCAAATTAGCAGAGACTCTTTAACCAAAACGGATAAATAAAATGTGGAAGAATAAAGGGCATATACAGACAAGATGAATAGCAAGACGCAAGGGGATGTACTGAGAGATAGAGAGGGTGGGTGAGAGAAAGATAGTGAGAGAGTGAACGCGAGAGAGAGAGAGAGAGAAAGAGAGAGAGAGAAACGGAGGAAGAGATACAAAGCCCTCTAACTCAGTGTTCCAAAGCCAATGTGTAGAAATTAATTGAGTGAAAGAAATCTGCTGTTTAAGGGTGAAGTGGGTTATGGGTAGAACTGAAACAATTGTTTTCTATCTGCCTCAGGCTGTGTATCCTTCATTCTAGCTCTTTCTTCTGTCCGCCAGGGTTGACTTTAACTCCCTCACTCTCTCTGTTTCTCCATCTCTTCTCCTGCTCTATTTTTTTCTCTCTATGTTCCCTCTTTCTATCTCTGTCTCATTCTTTTTGTCTCTCTCTCTCTCTCTCTCTCTCTCTCTCTCTCTCTCCTATTCTCACTTTCTCTCTGTTCTTATCCTCTGTCTCACTCTCCTCTATGCTCACCATCTCTATTCTCTAGCACTCTTGATCTATATCTCTTTCTCTTGCTTTTCTCATGCCTTCCGTTTCTCCTCTTATTCTATTTTCTCCCATGACCCTGTTTTTCCCTTCTTTTGCTCTCTCTCTCTTTCTCTTAATCTCTGGCTCTTCCATCTTGCTTTCTAATTTTTATTTCTCTCTGCTTCATTCATTTTCGACACCATCAGTCATCATTCTAATTTAGCAATGTTTTAAAGTGTTGGACACTCGCTTCAGATTGGACAGTATGTGGTGTGTTTATGAGCACTTAGAATAAATGTATGCCAGGATGAGCTTTTTTCTTTCAGAGAGCTGCCTTCTCAGCAAGTAATCTGCATGCGTTTGTGAGGGTATTAGCGCACGCATGCAAGCGTGACCTGAAATGTTTGCTTGTCGTGCCACAGAAAACACAAAGTGAAAATGCCTTGAAAGCAACTTAATTTGCCGCCTGCTGGGCAAATGCTTGTAAGATGGTTGGATCACATGATTTTGTGTATTAATCACATGTTTGTCTTGGGTGAAATGTTTGTCTTTGGCATCTTTGGCTAGAGGTTCAGAGAATAGTGAAACAAAAAATTCTAATAACTAATTTGATTTGGCCGAATACAAAACATGAACCAGAAGTAGTTACAGGTTTTATTGACTATAATGGAAACCATGACTGACGTTTCTCAATCATTTTCTATTTGTTAGGCCTACCATTACATGATGATGCCAAGCCAGGAGTGTAAATACAAATGCATCTTTTTGAAAGAAGGCTAATGCAACAGCATCATCACTGGACTTGATCTGCCTGGTCAAGAACATTCATCAATTTTCTATGCCAGCTAGAAGAGTCCCATATAGATCATCATGTAGAGTGATGGGAGTGAGGAAAGACCCTCCACCACAACCAGAGTGCGAGGCTCGTTGGCCGCTCTTGGATTGGCCACAGAAAGCTGTTGCATTGCTGGATGCTGTGTTGAGAAAATAAGACTAACAGACATGGAAAGGGCATGCCTGGCATTTTCAATTATTTCATAAACACATATATTTACCAATACTGACTCTTAACTGTACCAACTCGATTAGCCATAGATGGCAAATCTGTCACCTACTATTACTACTACTACTACTACTACTAATAATAATAATAATACATTCAATGTATACAGAACTTTTTAAAATACTTAAAGACGCTCATACAATAGTAAACAAACAAAATGTGAGGGGAGAAACGTATGGGCACGGGCAAGAACACAGACAAGATTACACATGGTAGTTAGTGTGGAATTTGAAACTTGAACAGTCTTACAGTGATTAAGGCCTTCGTTAGTTAGTTATCTCCATAGAGACTCTATTTCTCTCGCTGGGTTGACCAGAGCAGTTCCCCTTTTGAGGCTTGGTTACTCGTACGTTTCTTCCTCCAGCTATAGGGAGTTTTTCCTCACCTCTGTCACCCCTGGACTCTGTAAAGCTTTTTTTGTGACAACACTGGTTGTAAAAAGCACTGAATGTGTTTTTTTAGCGTGTTCTTACATAACAAATCCATTACCAGTGCTTTATCAGCTGGATTTCTGCCAGTATCAATACATATGTGGAGCCTCCAAAGAAAAGCATGCCTCAAAAAAATATTTTCCATTGTAAGTGTGAATTCAAGTGAATTCAAGTATTAGTAGGTATCATAATTTTGCATGCGGAAAGACAAATCAATTGGTGTGTTTTCGTCATTTCTCAACACTGAAACATAAATCTGAGAACCACAGACTCTAGGGGGTCTAGTGCAATCACCTGCTGAGTTCAACGATGCTGTGTTAGTGATAGTTTGATAAGATGCAATGGTTCTAAATGTGATCCAGGCTAAGCATGTGCTTGACCCTTCCAGCTTGCCACCTTTTCTGACAGGATAAACCTAGATACAGCAATGCAAATCAAAGGTGACAAGGACTCAAACCCCTAAATGAATGTAATAAATATTCTTTATAAATTGTAAACCTATGGTGGAGTTTAGCATTAGGATTTAGGGATAAACTCAACTTTGAATGAGTTTACTTTTACAAAAGAAATGTGAGGGAGACATTAGATTGGGACATAGATGTTTTGACAGTCTGTATGCCTCATTCATGACACTATCTAGACAATCCTCTCTCCCCTATTTTGAATTGCAAGCTGATTTTTGCCAAAGGATACACAGTGTGTGACCATGACTAAATTAGACTACATTGTAATTAAACAGACAATATAGGGCCCATTTAGCAAAATCATGACTTCCAATGACTAAGTTTGGGTGATTTCATCAGCAACACAATATACAGCACTCCTATACAGATCTGTGATGAACACTGGGTGTATGCATTGCAGTTCAGACATGTATAGTGGGTCCTGAAACTTCGTATCATCTATTACACTGACGTTTGCAATAAATTCACAGCAGATAAGAAATGATTCTGTGTATACACACCTCACTCTCTTCCCTCCTTCAACAGCACACATGCCTGCATGAATGTGTACACATACTTCTTCCATTCTCTATCCCGCACACCACTCAATCAAGAGTGCACACGTACACATAGACACACATACAGACACACACGCGCGCACACACACACAAACACACACCCTCCCCATCGCACATGAACACGCATGCGTGCTCATACACTCAATATTATACGTCAGACAAGGTACACACTGCCATGTCGATACTGGAAGGCCACACAAACACTTTGAAGGATAAAAGACGTTTTGGCCCCAGGCCAAGAGTGATCTCAATGCCTCCTTCAGCAGCCCTTGCAGGAAGAGAGTGGAGTATCGATCCAGTCTCTAGGCATTGTCTGCGTAATTATGTGTGTGTGTGTGTGTGTGTGTGTGTGTGTGCGCTCGAGAGTCACATAAACCAAAACCTCCAGCTCAAAGCTTTGAAATGGATTATTCAGCAAGAATAGCATATGAGGTAAGAAAAAGTGGCCTGTGTTCACAGCTAAGAGAAGAAAAGTATAAAAAGAAGATAAATGAAGAATGTGCACAAAAGACTCTGAGCAATGAAAGAGTGGGCATATATGAGGACAGCTGAGTGAGAGGCCAAGCTGTCTCATATATTCCTTCAGAGCTTTGTGCATGTCCACTGACTCCTCCAATAATCATCTCTTTTGTTGCTGCACCTTCGAACCAAGCCCTATCACCAGGTTACCTAGGTAACACAAGAGACAAACTTCACACTTTTTCCACCAAGTCATCATAGGACAATCGCACCTGACGACTGACACTACACTTACTGAACGTAACATGCCAGTAAATTACCTCTCCAGTCTTTACTCTGTAAATAATGCAGAAGCCGCATGGGCCTTGAGCACAGATAAATAATCCATCCACTTCAGTTTGGGGGAGGAGGCGTCTGTCCATCAAAAGGGCCTCCCACCACAATTGATTTTCACTAGATCAATAATTGACAGCTGAAAAAAGCTTGACAGCTGTAAAAATTTTAAAATCAGATAAAAGGCAAATGTGAACCAGAACAGACAAAGGTGGACTGATTGCAGACTGATGAATATGATGATTCCTGTGGTAAAAATAAATGCTTATTTATTCCTAAGATGGTGAGAATGTAAAATGTTGGAAAGTAAAATAAAGGAATGGATTTTTTTTGAAAATGTAATGAAATTTAGAGATTTATTTGCAGCTCTCCTTTCTGCAGAGGGAAAAAATACCTAATTTTCTGATTATACTTGAGGTCATAAGCTTAAGGCTAAGGGAGACATGTTGTGCATAGTAATATAGCATTGTAAAATAAAGTGGTACATTATAGTCATATGCGAACACAGCACAGCACAGCACACCACATAGTGTGAACAATGTGAAATTCTGTCTCTGCATTTAACCCATTCTCCAAGTGAAGCAGCGGCCTGCCACCAACAAGGTGCCTGGGGAGCAGTGTGTGGTGACGGTACATGCTCCAGGGTACCTCAGTGATAACAGCAGTGTTGGGATTCGAACTCACAACCTTCTGATTGTAGGGGCAACTCCCTAAACACACGGCCACCAACTTATTCACTTTACATGTTCTAGATTGAATACAGTTAGAATGTATGCTCTAAAAAGTGTGATACCAGACACTGAAATGAGTTGGAATAGTTTCTTAGATAGTTAAGACGTGCGGATACTTATATTGGCTATGACTTTGAAAGGTAAGAGGATGTGGTAATTAAGTCAGTAATGAAGTAAAAGTAGCACATTTAGTAAGCTGTTTTAATGTGGTTTAATTATCTAACAAGGCTCCTTTTGACCATAGCACCCTTTCTTCAAGGCTTGTGTTTCGCGTCTACAAAAACGTCGTTGTCTTTGATACCCCCCCTTAACACTTTCTCCCCACAATTCACTCACCCCAGCCTTCACCTGAGCACTAACTGTCTCTGCACAACTATTTGATTTTGAAGTGATGAGTGGAATAATGTTTGAAATGATGAGCGGAGAGAGTCTGGGTAAGAGAATCTAAAATTCATCTTGCTGAACAACTTCAGTTTCCCAGTTGAGTAAATTAATAATGTCCAAGGAGTGGTATACTGAATGGTGACAGTGTTCCGATGCCGCTTAATGCAGGTTTCAGATACTGGTGCTAATACCTTAAATATGCTAAACCATTAGCGAAGACATTACCCGAGTTGCAGCGACTGCTCCACCCCACAGGACTTAGGTAGTGCTGATTCTGGACGGTTGAAACTCACTCTACAAGGATGTTTATAGCTTCCAATTTCCTTTCATAGAGAATCCTGGTTCTCACAGTTTGCCAAGACTATTTCAGCCATGTTAGAAAATCCCCTCTCACACTCATTTGAGCCAGTACTTAGTGGCCACACAGAAAGTAAATGAACATGTAATGTTCAGTTCATTTGAGATGCAGCTTTACAGTCCACATTTTTTATGAGCCATTACATGTGCAAGATCCTGCAGTTTGTTTATACTGTTCACTGTACATCTACTTTTAATCCATAAATATAAAAAGGAAAACTTGCTGTTGTTGCAATTGTTTTGGTCTATTTTCATCTATTGAAAATGCACTGCATTGTGGTGAAAAATATGTTTACTGAATAAGACAATATTACAATAACCTTGTTGTATTTCCATATCCTTTTCCAGAAGGGCCTCACAGAGCACCCTTTTGAAACACCCTGACCCTAAGGTTTATATAGTAAGAATTACTGCTTTTAAGGATAAAAAACATGCTGTGGCCAGGTTCCCTGTACAGCAGCTCAATTTGCCACTTTACTGGGCAAAAGCATAAAAATACACATGCAAGCTCTACTGTCTTTGGGGCGTAGGGTATTACCCTGTGTGTGGAGGCTTTCATAGCAAACCAGTGAAAACAAACAAACAAACAAAGAAAGAAGTCCATAAAAAATGAATTAAAATGACATCCCCGGCTGCCTTGTTTTCTTTTTAATTTTTATATGTGCCCTAAAAAATTGTTGTTGTTTCACTCCTCTTGCCAGTATTAGATTTGACAAATGTATAATATTTCATTTCATGTCCACAAAAAAGCCAGAGGTGAGTATGAGTAAGAGGAGACTGGGGGGTGAAACTGCAGAGGAAAGAGAGAAGGTGGAGGGAGAGAAAGTGTGAGTAAACACGCTGTGACAAACGCAAGCTGACAGCCTCCGGTTTATATCGGCAGCCATGTTTTTTCACCCAGGCATGGGATTTCCCTGAAGCTCTGATATTAATCCACATTCTTCTCTTCTCCTCTCTTCTTTTCTCTTCTCTTTTGTTCTCTTTCGCTCTCTTCTCTTCTCCTCTCCTCCTCTTCTCCAATACCCTCTTCTCATCTGATATCCTCCCTTCTATTTGTTTCTCTTCTCCAATGCTCACTTCTCTTCTCCTTTCTTTCACTCTACTCTTGTCCTCTCCTCTGTCCACTTCCTTCTCTCTCTCTCTCTCTTTCTCTGAGATTTTGAGCTTCATCCTCCTACCTGTCTTTTCTTGTTCATTAATTTCAGCAGGGGAGGGGAGACCTAAGCTGTGTCGAAAAGTGTACTTGTTCACTCATTCACTATATAGTGTTTGCTATATTGAGGGCTAACTAGTGAACAAGGGGGGTTTTAATAACTGTTGCTTAAATAATGCACCAGATCTTGGCAAAATATCTCTGTTGCATCTCGTCTCTCCAGTTCAGACAGGAGGCAGTGTCTCATGTGCTGGGGCAGGGTTTGGTGTGCGGGCTGTGGTAAGTGATCTGAGCCGGCAAATTACCTGGCCGGTCCAAACTTCACATCAGCCCAGCAGGCAAATGCCCAGTCCGCCGATATCAATTTTGTCCACCCAGGTAATTTTGGCCCGGTGTGGAATCCCATCTACTGGCCCGGATCGCTTCCCATCCCCACCCCCGGACCATGGTTCAAAATACCCCGGCCGATTTTTGTCCCAATCCGGCCCGGGATACTACTGTCCTCGGCGGAGAGAGTAAGAGAGAAAACAGTACAAGTGTGACTGAATCTCCTCCGTTTGAATCCCACCCCCCTGTCCTCCCTACGACTTTAGCATGATAAAAGTAGTGTGCAGTGTGTCAGAAATGTTTACTCGTTTACTATGTAGGGCACGTTAAAAGAAACCCCCAGTGCATGATGGTATATGTGTATTCATGTAGTATATGCTGTCTGGATGTCATGCAGCAATTTTGTAGTGCACTAACTAGTGGGTGAAACTGACGCTTGAAATTTCGGACACCACTACAAAATGGCTGACTCACTACATAGTGCCCTATATAGTGAACGAGTGCACTTTTCGGACACAGCTCTAGTACCTAGTTAGCGAAACTCATTTTCATGGACAGTGTTCTTTGTTGGTATGTATGGAACTTTGGTGGATTGCAAAGTAATATCACAACTTTCACTCTGCAGTATACATTACCAATGAGGAGATCTCTTTACTGCAACCTCTTTAGTTGAAAAGAGGCTTGTATTTGAAGAAAACACCCCCATAAATAACACAAAACAGCTTTTGTGACTACAAAGACTCACATGCCTGAATGATTTCTTTCCCCAATTAGGCTGACAAGGTCTATGGTGCTGTGCACTGTTCTGTCACTGTCAAAATCGCTAAAAACAAGATGATTCGGTAAAGATTTCTACTCACTGCGGTTATGGTGGATGATGAAGAATGATGATGCTCCATTCTCTACCCACCCCCCACTCTGTTGTCTCCCTCTGGCTCTCTCAAATTTCTCTCTCTCTCGCTCTCCCTGGGCTGAGTAACGGGTGTCCCTTATAATTCTCGGTTCTCCTCTAGCCATTAGCGACCATGCTAATAGCCCTGATTTATTCCTGTTGGTTTAGTCAAGGAGTCTCCTGGTGACTGCAGCGGCTCACACTGCTAAACCACATCTGTCACAGGCTTTATCTCACACACTTGCTGGTCGACGACTTGCATGTGAACACAGGACCGTTTGTCTGTCTGATTATGGCTGAGACTGAGTGGAAGCATGACAGTGGCACACCACGTTAAAGAAAGAATAGTAACACCCGTCCTTTTTTAGCATTTTGAGACTGTCTAATTGAACACGGTGGCTGAGAGAAAACATGACACTATTCTACCCTGTTTGCTTCTGAATCATAACTCACCAGGAATCAACACAACCAGACCCACACAAGTAGGACATCACTGATATGTCGTCTAAGCAGTCAATAAAGTATTGACATATACCTTGGTCCAAATTCCAAACCTTACTAGGACAAAACAAACAGCAGTAAAATGAAGAATCGTTAAAGTCAATAGATACCATTTTTATATCATTCAGGCGTTGATTAAAAGCTGAGCTGCCCTCTCAAATTGGGCCCTCATCAGAAGAGACAATAACAGGACACTGTAGATCAATAACAGGATAAACAGAACAGTGAAAGCTCAATAGGGAGTATGAAGGTTTTACACAAGTTTATAATTATTTAGTATCTTTCCTTATTCCTGGCCACTATTTCAGCAGAGACAACCACTATGTTCAGTCCCTCTCTGCTGAAATTGGATTTCCTCTTCACACTGTTCTTACACAAACACAGAAAACAACTGCCTGGTCGATACACACCCCGATTCAACTTACACAACTCCATTACCTCCAACTTATTCCTTGATTATGAATGAACCGAGGCAAACTCAATTGTATGTACAGTTGTGTATACAATTATCAGTTGAAATGAATAAAATTCTTGTGAGTGTCAACATAACAGGATATAAAACGAATGTAAGCATAATTACATTTTTGTGTGACATTATGTCAAATTTGCTTTTTTTCCATCCTGTTTTTGTTTTGTTCCAATACACACGAAGAGAATACACATGTGTATAGCAAAACATGAGTTAATAATACTTGAATACAATACTTTTCTGTGAGAAATACTTGATTTTCTGGAAAAAATTCAGGGGTGCCAACAATTTTGGCCATGACTGTAGAATGTGGTGTAAATCAAAATGCAGGAAAATGATTAAAATGACTCTAGACTTCAAAGGATTAATTCTGTGCTGCTGACTTCATTGCACGCTCACCTAATATAATTATTACTCCTGTTACTTTGGCCTGCTTTCATAGCTATTGTGGCTATTCCAGCTTTGCCAGAGGGTTTGCTAAATAGATATGACAGAGGCCTTTATTGGATCACATAGAGAAACGGGAGGGATATGAATGAAGGGTAAGGGCAGGGCAGGTAGGGCTGAGGGAGCGGTAGCAGAAGGGGAGCACGAGAAGGCCTCAGTTAATCGATTTTCACCCTTCAATAAGTGCTCTGGTAAACAACAGCAGAGGTCAATAAAAAGCGACCAAGATGAGGCTTTATACTTTTTCATTTGAACTCATCCATCCATCTCTCTCTCTCTACACGCCCCCCCCCCCTTCACAGTGTCTCATTCACTCAAACACACCCGTAGGCTTTTCTGTCACTGCTTCTTCTACAGAGAAAACACATAGACTCTGTCTTTTCTGGCTAAATGACTCCTGTGCTAATGTGTTTTACTTCTTCACAAAAAGAGAAAAACACCATTTAAAGCTGATTTGGATTTAAAGAGTGGCCTAATGTCCCCTAATGCCTCTGACCTTGTTTGATGGGATCAGGGACTGAAATGACAAAAACACATATCCACAATGCACACACAATCTACACTGAGCCACAACCTACACACAACATTAAATCCACAACATAAAAAAAAAACATTATTAGTCTTATTACAGTGGCTCTTGTCAGGGACATATTAGGCAACAAGTGAACAGGTAGTTCTTAAAGTTGATGTGTCAGAAGCAGGAAAAACATGGAAAGCATTAGGATGTAAGCAACTCTGACAATTGTCAAATTATGATGGCTAGATGACTGGGTAGAGCATCTCTAAAAATCTGCTGTGGAGGCAGCATTGTGCTCTGGAAAAGATCTACTGGTGAACCATGAGTCCTGGCATTCATGCAGATGTTACTTTGGCATTCCCAAAGGCAGTGGCCTCTATAAGCATGGCAGTGCACAGGGGGTTCAGGAATGGTTTGAGGGTTTAATGTGTTGACTGTTCTCCCACTTTGAAGCAACTGTGGGACAAAATAACCTGATGACAACCTATGACCTAAAGGATCTGCTGTATCTTCTGAGGTGTATGAGGGGAACCTATGCGATATTAGTCATATGGTTTTAATATAATGACTGATCTATATATGTATATATGTTTATATGTTTTAGTCAGTATATATGTTTTAGTCAGTATATATGTTTTAGTCAGTGTATATATCGGTGTGTATATGCTTAGTCAAAGTGTTGGGGGGGGGGGTTACCAACAGAAAAGGTCTAAAAAATACTGCAGTAAAATCTTGTTCCAATCACTTACACTGAAAGTTAAGTTAAGAAAAATATTGGGTTTTTACTTTACCGTTCTTCTCAGGAGGTGCATGTCATTTTCTGACAGCGACAGAAAATATAGTCAGCTCTATAACTATTTTCCTCGTACGTGAGCTTTAATGTCCTCTCCTACTCATCTTTACCAATAACTATGCAGATAACTGTGTATATTAGGGGTATAACAGTATAAGGTATCAAACTGTATTAAACTGAACTGAATTGTAATGCATTGTATTGTGGCTTGTGTTATAAAGACATTTTTATTGCCTCTATGCAGACTGAAAACCAGTTTAAATGGATCCACCAAAACTGCTCTCTGTGATTTCATGAATCAACACTCCTAATACATACACACACAAAGGTATGCAATTACAAGCTTGAAAATATTGGGCTACACATGATTGCAGGTCTGGCACAGTGAACTATACAGACACACATTTACACAACAAATGGCTTCAATATAGCCTGGTATTCAGAAAGTGAGCAATTCTGAATGCAGACCAGAATTGCAATCACAACAATATGCACCGAGCCAAGAACTCATTTATTAATGTTAGGATTATAGTTCTTGTCTCAGACATCCTAATCCTAGACCAAAAAAGAATTTGCAGTAACACATCACTGAAGGCCAGTATTCATGACATCTATGTAAACCTATCATGTGACATAAACCTATACAGACTTAGGCTTATTCTTACTAGTGTCAATTGTCATAAAGTCTGCTTTTGTCCCATCACCTGAGAACTGGCACTTGTTAAAATAAGCCTTAATGTAAGCTTATGTAGGTTTATGCCAGGTGTCATGTAGATGCACGAATGCTGCCTTTCAGTAAAGTGTTAGAAGAAAAACAATCTACTTGTTAACCTCAAGTCATGTAGCCTTACTGATACTGTCCTTCAGAGAAGTGTTGCCAAACTGATATTGTATAGTACCCTTAAGGCATATGTAGGAAACCAGCCCTTTAAATGAATTACATTGAAATGTTGGTATGAGAAACATGGCAGTGTGTTGGGACAAGGGGTTGTGTGCAGCAGGTTGGCTGAGCTAAAGTGATGAGAGAGGCCTAGAGCTGTGATACTCTGGCAGAAGTCTCAGAAAATGACAAAGAAAAGAAACTGTGCTGGGCCAGAACCAGCAGTGCAGAGGGCGAGGTGCTATACATGTTCCACAGTGTCAGAGTGGTATAGCAGATCTGTCGCTCAGTGTCTGCTCAATCAGGGTATTAAAGCAGCAATGTCCTGACATTTATCTCCATTTGAGCCAGTGAAAAGAAACATGGGCACTGAAGCCATTCTTTATTACCAGTCTTCATAGAAAAGGGGTTGAGCTCATATATTAGACAGAGAGGCACTAATGTAGAATTTCTGGGTTGATAATGATATCTAGTAACACTTTATTGCATTTTAAAATGTACACTGTAGTCCATATGAAATGGAGTAAGCATAATAGCACTTACCATAACATGGGATATTACAAGTCATATAAACAAACTAAACGTTCTATTGCTTGAAGTCTGAACTGCTAGCACACAACACCATGGTTATTTTTGTAGCTGCAGAGACCATAGTTACTTGTTTACCAGCTCACAAGAATCAAAAACATGTCATTTTTCAGTACGCGAAAATAGAAATTAGTTTTATTCATCCTGTTAAAAATCATATTCAGTGTGCAAGCTACACGTCTTTTAATTCATTTATTGACTTCTGTAAAACCACAGAAATACACTGTGCATAAAACTGTGTGTGGGGGGTAAAACATTTTAGCGGTTCCTGCTGGTAATTACCCTATTATTATAATATAAGGGGTTTTTTATAACTGTAATGGTAGTTCCTTTTATAATACTGCACACTTAGGTAACAAAAACCTAAAGAAGAAAACTACACTCACATGACTTTACATGTGGAGGAAGAAAGTTATAAATCATTAAGGGGCTAGATTTTTGCTGAATTATTAATTTAATAAATCGATTACTCTGTGTAACTGTACACATGTGGTTAGCGCACCAAAGTAAGTGTATACGTGGATGTCACTTCTCACTTGTCCCTTGTCTGCAGTCTGAAGCTGAAGTCAGGTGCATTTCATAGAAAGGATGAATGCAAACTACATCAGCCCAGGTGTCTCTGTATGTGAGGAGCATTTCGATGGCACTGTGCTGCATATAGGGAGCAGTGCCTATCTCTCTCTCTCTCTCTCTCTCTCTCTCTCTCTTACCTCCACTCCCTGAACTTTCAACTTCATGTGATCCTCCCGCGTGGTCTTGCCGTCTTTCCTCTTCTTCCAGCAGTAGCCATCTTTCCTGTACTTTACCTTCTTCCTGTTGTACAAGATCATAGACCCATTCTGTGGCCTGAGAGAGAGAGAGAAAGAGAACGAGAAAGAAAGAGAGAGTCAGATTGAGCACACCACAACACCGATCACCCCTGATTCAACAGCACAAAATGAATGAATATTCATTCAAAGGTATGTTTGTTGAATTATCATCACCATGACATTATATATGCCTCCCTTTTTCTGTAGCTTATGATGTGAAAAGTAGATTTTTCTCTTCAGGTGAGGTGAAACACTGGTTAGACTAGAATGTTTGTGTTTCTTTCAGAAAAACATCCTGGAATCATCTCCAGAGACTGGTGTAATCTAAACCTGACAGCACTGACGAGAACAAGGCAAGGAGATGGTTTAAATTCTTAAAACTACTAATACTGAAAACATATGTAATGTATGTAATTCACGAGAGAGAGAGAGAGAGAGAGAGAGAGAGAGAGAGAGAGCTATCTGGTATAGAAGGAGACAATGTGCGAGGGACTGCTACACAGGTTTAATTAAACGGTTTGAAGCAGAGGCGGTCTCTCTACCATTTACATATAGACTCAGGTCCAAAAGACCAAAAGCTCCCCTTGACCATGAAAACGCTTAAGATTTAAGAGTCTAAAACACAACAAACCATTTACAAACAACACTTTACATCTGCTTCCTTGAGCTATGATACTGTGAAGTTTATAGAGACAAGCAATCATTAAAGGTCGATACCTTTCTTTACAAAAATAACCACTCAATCTGCGAAAGTCATTTTAAAACCATTTACAGAGCCTTAGAGCTGTTACAGCAAAGCTTCAGCACATCTCTCTCATAACTGTTTATCAGGGAAGGAGTGGCATAAGCAGGAATGATGGACTATTCTCCAGTCCTCCGTATTACAGGCATTAATATCTCCATTGGGCCTCTTTATCTGCTACATCAATTCCCATTTGTATTGGGAGTTTATTGCTTGCTCGCTCCTTCACCATTTTACCATTTTATAGCATTCCTCACAGCTCAACCTGCTTGCTGTGTTTTGACACACAGTGGATCGGTCAGAGAGCTGCTTTACTGGAGTTGGTTGGTGTAACGGAGAAAAACTGAAGCAGTAGGGTGTAGGCACCCGTTAGATTTATTGAAACAATTCTTCAGCTCAGTGTCACAGTTCATGGCAGGTGTAAGGAAACAGGCAGACAGCATTTTACAGGCTAATCAAAAAAAAGTTACCCAAATAAAGGCAGGAAGAGGTCAGAACTGAGAAGTAACTCAGAAACTCTGGAAACTCAGGAGCGGAAAATAAAACAAACAACAAAGTAGATAAGGCAGCCTGGCACTGCAGAAAAGCTATGCATACAGAAGGGTGTGGTTGCAGGCTTTCATTACAACAAAGCAGGAGCACACAACTCAATGGCTTAAAGCCTGAGACCAATTGATCAAACAAATGGAATCAAGAATGTGTCTACTTGTGTAGAAAACCTGTAGCCACAACAGGCTTTGGAGATAAGATTTGAGATACCTAGCATTGAAGATTTTTAAGGAGAAATAAAACAACAAAGGGCCAACACCAACATTACTAGTGATGGCCACAAGCGGGACACAATAAATAAGAATCAATAGGGATTAGGAAAAGGAGGAGACACTGAGTTACAAACAAATGGTGTTTTGGGGTGCTATTGAGACTGTCATTCACCAAATTCACCAAATCTGTAGATCTGTGGATTTTCACTGGCAACCAGAGTATTATTATGCCTTGTTGGACATGTTCAGGCAGTATCAGAAAATATACTGGCTGCTCATAACATAAGACTCCTAAACCAAGTGCATCCACAACTTCCGAACTTCTTTAAAGTGAGCTCAGACATTCTTGTACACCGTAGGAAGAAGAATAAGCCTAAAAAATAAGAAAAATAGTACTTAGTTTTTTTCAAGCCAAGCCAATGAAGAGATGACTGGAGTAGCGCCAGAATGGGGCAGGACTATAAAAGTTCTAAAACAGAAACCTAGAGAGGGTGGTTCTGCGACAGTTCAGCTATCATTTATGAGATTGGTCCTGCGTTTGGGGGCGGGGGAGGGTTGAACGGGTACCGCTCATTTTTCACCTGCGTCGACCAATTCACCAAGACATTTCTTTGCTCAGACTGCCAAAACAAATGGAGGTAGCCTTCCAGCCCACCCTGTGTCAATGCTGTGTTGGCAATGGGCCCTGGTCATTGCGACCCTGTTGAAAACTTCCAGTAGTACATCTTAGGGAGGAAGAAAGAAAAGAAAAAAAGTGAGGCAGCATAATGAGCGATTAAAGTTTGCACGGAAAGGCGTGGAAATTTGAGGAAATATATTTTTCTCCCCCTATTTAAGGAGGAGGCGAGCGTTTTGTATCGAATGTTCACAGTGGCTTTAATATTTTAACAGGGCTATTTATCGTCACAGTGTGAAAGCTATTCGCTCAGCTCCTTTTCCTCCGGACCTGTGGGGAAGCCATTCTCTTTTTTAATTGAAGGCAGTTTGTTCCCAGGAAAGAAAAAAAAAGAAAAGCACTTTAGCTGGGCTTGCAAGGCGGGCCCCGAGCACATTCTCAGCAGCAGCAGCGGGCCGTCTGCTCTCTGCTCTGCCTCTGTGTACTTAGGCGATCCAATTAATCTTATCGGAATTATACATATTTATACATGGAGAGCAGGACGGCGAAAGGAACGCTAAAGCGCTTCGTTATCAGACGAGGATGACAGGAGGCCCCTTCTGTTTCAGCAACTTAATGTACCAAACTAAAGTGGAAAAAATATGTGATACGAGAAACGTATGTGTTCTTAAAGGGACACACGGCTTCAAGAAACCCACCCAGGCCTTATCTACGGAAGTGTTCATATTTGATTTACAATATGATTTTCTAGCTCCTAATGGCTATGTGCAGGGTGTGATGAATTATGAATGGCCTTGGCATGTTTTCATAATGCATACAGAAGATATACACCCTGCTGTAGCAACATTTGAGTACTAATGTACATCCAGATACAGTACAGTAATTATGGTAATCATTTATACAGCAATGTAATTCCTAAGTGGAAGAATCTATGGAGTGCAATTAGTCATTAATTAAAGTTAAGCCACATGAACGTAATACATGAGAACAGATTAGTCTGAGGAGAAACGTTAAATATTTTCCTCACTGACTCGGGGAATATATAACCCTTCACTGATCTCGCAAGTTTGATATCTTTGCATGCCCTCGGGTTTCTGCATTATTCATTCATAAAACATAATATATGCTAACTAACTCTCGGCTGTGTGGGTGGTTTTCAGTATGAATGAGTGAAAATGCTGTTAACATAGTTAAGGAAACTGAGGCACTGGAGAGTGGCACACAATAATAACACTGGTGATCAAGCCACTTCAGGCAAAGAGTAAAAGGTGACAGAAGACACTGCAACTGTGAATGCTAATGTGTTTGTCTGGAAATATGGATGAGTCATATATGGGGAACAGGGTGTGCTTGTGTTTCATACTTTTTCAGGACAAAAATGACCTGTTGCACTAGCCTTTCAAAATTCAAAACTGGGAACAAAATTATTTATATTTGATTTCTAAAGTTAAGTGTGGAGTTAGATGTGTAGGGTTAGGTTATGAAAAAAACAATATATATAAAAATATTGTATATATGATACTTTCCTGTTACAAATAGGTGCTTGCATACTTTATCAACTCCATAATTATTCACACTCTTGGTAAAGATGGTGGGAAAAGATCATTTGTGGTTGACTAGCTCAATCTCACACTGAGAGATCACCTTTAAGTGAGGTAAAATTAAAATGCATACTTTTTACATTTGGATGCATGTTTCAGATCATTGACCTGCTGGACCATTCTGCAAGGCAAATGCAGCCTTTACTGAGGGTCTCTCAAAGAAAAAGATCCTTTAACATATGTAATAGTGGAGATTCTTTTCTGCAAAACCATCCTTCTTCTAACACCAAATCCACCTTGAAAGTATCTTGCTGAATCTGACCATACAACCAGGTTGTAGTCAAAGTTCCAGTAGTTACATGTAAGAAAAGGAGGAGGCATCTCCTGTAAATCTCTACACACTAATCATGGAATTATTTCTAACCATGCACCACCCTAAAGAGATTCAGTACAGTTCAAATACTTTGAAAAATCTTAATTATTGTCCTGAACACAAGTGGTCATGTATTTACTAGTGTGCTGTTATCACTTATATTTACTGTGCAATGTATTAAGTTCAACATAGCTTTATGGTGACAAATGGTAGGAATTTGTCTTCTTTGTCACCACATGTTTATTCCCTTGAAAAGTGCTTTGTCTAGGGTGAAACAGAGGCAAAAAAGACAAATATTAACCCTAAACTTAACTGCGTAGCACAACAGCAGTGTTTTGAAGATTATATTTTCCCACACCAAACTACAATAGTGTTTACCCTTCCTGGAGTCAAGGAGAGGCAACATAACTACTCCTCTCTCCTGTCTTCAAATTTTACCTTTTCACCTTGCTTGCTGATCTAATAAAAGTGATAACAGCGATGGCAGCTGATAACAAACAACCCTCTGTGTATTCCCTCACTCACCATCACTTCAATGTCATCAATCATGCACATCAATCAATCATTTCATTACCATGACGATGGGGTTGGGCCCGCTTGTGGCATGCTTATGCTGCGATACATGCCACACACACACACACACACACACACACACACACACACACACACACACACACACACACACACACACACACACA
>JBBPDH010000130.1:8398818-8412857 GCA_037974565.1 Clupeocharax schoutedeni
AAAAAGAACTAAAATCAGCTCTATATCTTACTGCGTCACGTGTGTTTATTTGAACTACACCTAGCTGCTATACTGTAGCTACAGTAGCCTATAAAATGGGTGCCCCCCCAAAAGCAATGCAAGGCCCGTCCGCAAATCTGTGTCTGGCGCGGGTCGGTGTAGGATAAAGTGAGGATGGTACAATCCTTATATTAACAGTTCTGTGCACAAAAATATGCAACAAATCACACCTCGTGCCATAACACAAACCATAGGCATACTGACAGTTTGCAGTCGAGTGTTTTCAATGTAGAAAATCACTTCCTAGCCTCCCTTTGCAGTTCACTTGCATCACCTGCAATAACATATTATTAATGTTTGCTTGTTTAGATTTTCTATCATGAAGTACAGAAAACTAAACTTTACTGTAGGTTTATGAGTGTGGCTACTACATCTATAAATAGGCTCTAGATGAAATTAAGTTGCGGTCAGAAGATCATAAATGCAAAAAGCCTCCGTTTCCACAAAGGCCCCTGTGGAGCGCTTTAAGGTCCTCACCAATGTCAAAATCAAACCTACGCTCTTGGTAGTCGCTGTGTACACACGGCTTCAAGGTCACATTAAAAGCATAATACTTGCTACACTTTCCTACTACAGTGAGAATCCAAGTCATGTATATACTGAACCTGCATGATGGGAAAACGCATAGGCTTCTCTGATATAACACTTGGCCAGTACTACTGGCTGGTATTAATTACCAGCAATTTCACTGGTGTGCCATGATAATTGAATTGGTAATCTAAACTCAAAACATATTTAAAATAGCAATGCTTCTTTTTCAGTTTTGACATGTGTTGACATAATTCCCTTTGAATGTCTGAATAGGTTTATGACAGTTGTCATGAAAGAATTATGTAGGGGTTACATTGCCTTTTGAATGATGTCTGTCAGGACAGTGTTACTTTTCCAGTAAGTCACATGCCTGAAATGGAAATAATAATCTGTCTCACATCAATAGATTTACAATAATTATCTATAATTAATTTAATATGAACAACATATCATGTGATACTTGACCTTATTGTACAAATAATGCCCATTAAGAAAGCGATGTATCACACACTGACCTTAAATCCAGGGGAAACTAACTTAAACAAATGCCAGTGAGAAATGGAAAGTTTCTCACAAAGTTGCGCTCCAGAGGAGCTTGAGGCAAAAGTGACTCAGTAACGCCTCCCTCCTCTCTCTCTCTCTGTCTCTCGCTCTATTCCACTAGCTGAACACATTTCTATTCTACCTGTGTGAGGTCCTCCAGATAGAGCCACAGAAGCAGAAATGATTGTAATTACTCTTTAATTTATTGACTAATGGCTGCAGCCTCCCCTGACAGCTGCAATTGTTCTAATGTCCCCCGCCACCTAGACACAGCTCAAGTCCTCTTTGAGCACCATAACTAAAATAATTTATCATTACAAGCACATTAAATTGAAACATATAGACCATAACTGCTGTAATTTATATCATTTTGGGCCAGTGGATTTTTTTTCACCTCCCATTCTGAAGAAAAGGCCTGTTTGTTCAGATAGCTATGGGCTGCCTCAGATGAGGCCAGAGCTGAACATACTTCTTTGGAAATCTGAAACTTAACAATGTAGTCCGCAACAGGAACGGATTAATTATGGAATAAGCCGATCAATATCAAACTGACTGCTCTTACTTTACCGACAGGCACGGCACCATCAGGACTGATTTCATCATTCTGAACAGAGACAACATCAACCCCTTAAAAAACACAAACACCTGAAATAGGCAGCCAATCACCTTAATAATCCAATTGTAAGCTGCAGGCTTATCATTCTGTTATTAATCTGAAGGTTTATTATTCATTACCTACTGCAAATTATTCAGTAACAAAAAAATAATGAATAAACAAAAGCTAATATTTAAATGTATTTATTATCCTTATGGCACATTTACATATACTTGAAAGAGTATAATAGAGCACTACTACACATCCCTGATCCTAAAAAGACTATCCCCCCACCCAAAAAAAAAACCTGGCCCACAAATTAATATGGCTTTTTCTGTGTTGAACGTATTCTCTTTAATTAACTAGTAATGCCAAGTTGTGTGAGAGACTTTTCCAATCAGGTGTAAATTAGTGAGAGTTTCTCAATAGTGTGAAGTTTAAGAGATTTTTTTTTATCATTAGCAGTAAATGTGGCACAGACTCAAACAGGTACTGAAAAAATGATTTCCAACAGAACAACACTAAAAACAGACTAAACGGACTGTCAAAAATAAAGAAGGGAGACTTAGACTTAGACAAAAACTTAGAATTATACTTTGAAAAATTTCAATAATACACAATTTTTCATAAAAATAATTTATCTGCTAATATGTAACAGACAAAGAGGGTAGAGACAAACGTTTTTTTTTCACACACTGTCCTGCAATAGATCCAATTAACCTGGGCTAATTATACTCTGTTTGTAACTGAGCATGCCGCATGTTCGTGTTTTTTTTTTTATATACTGTCAGTATTTTAAAAAAATATATATATATATATGCAAAGGAAATCTCAGAGATCCTGAATTATCAATGAATGAATTATGGAATTCCTCTGTAATGTCCTTGTGATTCAGAGGATCCAGTGAAATTCAACAAGAAACATAAACAGGACGAAATATAACAAGCTTGTAGCTTTTTTCTCACCACAGAGAATAACAGAAGTGATTTTTAAAAACTGCAATAATTCTCAGCTGTTTGCTGTTAATAGTAGGTGGACCTTTTCTCAGTTTCAAGTGATTAGCTACAGCCTCAGTAAAGTGATCATTTCAGCTGCACTGTGAACACATATTGTAGCCATACCAAGAAAAATCCTATGCTGCACCTTGTCATGTACATCTGGCCCTGGATTTGCTCAGTTCAACCAATACAGAGTTATGCTCTCCTTTCCATCCTTCACATTCATGTTTGTTTCTGCTGGCACTGTTTTCTGCGCCTCAGTCTCTTGTCTTGTTCTTCTCAGCTGTCAGATTGGTGGGTCTGATCAATAGACTGATGCAGGGCTGGTGCTGTGAGGACACAAGTGGCCCGTCCCCTGAGGGGGACGATAAGGACACACACTCACTCTCTCTCTCTCTCTCTCTCTCTCTCTCTCTCTCTCTCTCTCTCTCTCACACACACACACACACACACACACACACACACACAAACAGAATGAAGGCAAACCCCCTCCCCCTCCACCCACACACTATGCCAGGCCATGGCGGTGAAGGAATTTGTGTGTGTATAAAAAGGACAATAGGGCGTTTTGAGGCAAGAACAAAGTTTCCTTAGGCTTGTGTGAATGTTTCTGAGAATGGAAAAAGGAACAATGTAAGGAAACATTGCAGTGATAGTTTATTCAGAAAGGCAAATACACACCCTCAACTGTTGTGTACAAAATAAATAATATGTCACGTTTTAGTGCACTTCTATTGAATGCTAAGCCATGACATAAAATATATTACATTGGTAATGTCGCCATAAAACAGCAAGAAAATCTCAGTCCTGAATGTGCTTTGAAAAGCATTTTCAAGCCACATAAAGTTTAACATGAGGCCGGCATCTGCCAAGGATCCGCACCACAATGGGGCTTCGATTTCAGCGTCAATAGAACGAGCACAAGAAAGAAAAGCCGTGAGTGTAGAGAGAAGAGCTTTAAAGAAACAAGAATCACAGGCAGTTGGTCTGTAATGGTGATAGCAGTGTTTGTTTTTTCCTCTGAGATTCTGAGAAAACAAAGCATATTACACCTCATACAAAAGCCTGAACTTTGTCGAGTGTGATGTACCCAAAGCATTTAGAAAAGATAAAAAAAAAACCCTGAATGAATGTTCCTGCACAGAATGCTGCTTAACACTTTTTGCATTATAGGTGGAGAAATATTTATGCAATGCCTCTTCTTGACTGCAGGGGGCACCCTAACATTGAATCTCCATTCAACTGCCCACTTGACAAGGATTTGAACTTGCTTAATACCAGGCAAACCAAACTATGGCATGCTGCCTTCAGTGAATGTGGTTCCTTAAATGTTTGCTTCCTGACATCTTCAAAAAGACATAACGCATCTATAAATGGCATCAAATCTCCAAATAATCAACGTCTAGCACTCTGACATCTCTGATATCACCCAGAGAATACCTACAACAGTTTGATCTCTTTATTCACTGATTCATGAAAATTCTAATCATCTTCCAGATTCAGAACAGTCCTGTGGAGAGCCCCCTGGACCAGGCCCTCCAGGCAAGCCTTAGTAGCCCACTCTGCAGGGATAGCGAGTGACCTCACCTCCCGTCCGGCAGCTGGCACGGCTGATGGATGGGAAACATATGGCAGGAGGAGTGTACTGCCTCACATTCCGGATAAAGCGGGAAAGAGAGTGGGGAGCATAAGGACATGAGGAAACGTTCATTCTCCTTCCTTAACCTCATATTCCCTCTGCTTTCTCCTTTATCAATCTATCACCCTCCTAACCTCCTGTTATCTCCTCTCTCTCTCTTTTTCTTTTTTCCATCTCCTCCCTATATTCCTTGGCACTTAGCGGGTCTACATTTTTGGCCCTCTGTACACACTCACCTTTTTTTTTGGAGTTTCTCCAAATATTTCTTACACACACTCTACTCGTCCTCTCCTTTTATCTTCTCTTCTCTGATCCCTCTTCTTTTCTCTTTTCCATCCTTCTCTTTTCATCTACTCTTATCGCTCTGCCCTCTCCTTTCTTCTCCACAGTTTCCTTCAATTTCTTTTTTTGTCCTCTATAATTTTCTCATCTTATTTCTTCCCCTTTCTTTCCTTTAACCTTCTCAACTTTTTGCTCCCTTCTTCTCCTCTCCTGAAGTTTTTCACCTTACTTTTCTTCCCTGCTGCTGTTCTTGTACTCTCCTCTCCTTTCTTGCTATCTCTGTCTCACATGAAATTTGCTATGAGCTTCAGAGTCTTTGAGACAGAGTTTAAGTTTGGGATACACAAGGTGCATAGAGACTCCTTATCAAACTAAAGCATCAGGCCAAAAGTCTCATTTACACACTCACTCCTTCTCTCCTACTTTTTGATATGGAGTCATTTAGCATGACCTGAACAGTGTGTCTACACCATCACAGACATAAATTAATCTCACATAGACTTGCTGTTATCTATAATAATGGGACTATGGAAATATGTACACTGCATTGATATAATACATCCATATTTTTCAAACACAAGTCCAGACTTGCATGCTAACCTGGCGGCTATGTGTTTCCTATAGCTGTTAGCAACTTTAGCCTTGTGATCTCTAAAAAAAAAAAACATGTCTAGGCTGTTCAACTATATCTGAGAAAGCTGAAAAACCTTCAATTTGATATTCACAGAATTCCACAGAATTAAACAGATGAGTAAATAGCGCCTGTTAGACACGAGTGATCCATTCTCCATCCACAAACGTTTCTCTTGTGACAAAAGTCCCATTCAACATAATGAGAAACTGCAGCATACAACTCAGTCTTTGTCAAAATAACAACATTTACAGACCGATATTCATTTCAAATGAAGCACATTTAGCATGGTAGCAACCTCACTGTTTCCAATATGTCTAGTTTTGAATAGCAACATCCTAGTCCAGCTTCACAGCCTGGAAATGCCAAACATGCCTTGGCTGTTCAACTATAGGCAGCTCAAGACATCTTGCATCTGATTTTCACAGAATTCCATATTACAAATTCCAAAACTACTTTATTAAATGGTTAAAATGTAAACAAATGTAAATTGATGTGGAAATGTCCTTTATTGAATCATGTAGACTGGACCAGCTCACATCAGAGGTGATTAAAAGTGTGTAGATGAAATGGCTATGAATACACAGCCTGATGTCTGATGGAATGAACTGCCCTCTAACACCTTGATTGCTTCCCCTCTTGGTGCAGTTTTGTCTGTCCTAAAGAAAACTATTCTTATATTTAGGGAGCTTTTATCCTCGGGTCATGAGGTTCCTCAACCAGGACATTCACATTCACTCAACCGCACTCCCATACCATAATGCATTCTGCCTTCTTTCTTTACTATAAAAGCATGTGACCATTCACCATATGCACAACATAAATCTACTTATTCTCCATTGTAAGTGCTCAGATACATGTAGTTTCTTGCTTGTATATATTGTTAGATTCTGACAAATTTTGTTAACATTTGTATGTTAGTTATATTATTCTAGTCTTTTCTTATTATTGCACTGACTCAGGAGTGATTCAGGACCACATTTCACTTCATGTTGTATGTGTGTACCAGTATACCTAACAAATAATCACATTACATCTGGATTCTTTAGCAGTTTCAGAGTGAAGAGTAAGGTTCTAGCTAAAGGCCAGAAGTAAGCACCTGGGTCTGTAGCCGGTACTGGTTTGCAAATAAAGGTGTGTGTGTGTGTGTGTGTGTGTGTGTGTGTGTATGTGAGGGAGGGAGAGCAGGCACAGCATGCAGCTGCCTCTAGCAGTGTATATGCTGGAACCACAGGCAGAGAGAGGCAAGATCATCCCATCAGCCCTCCTGCTGAGAGGTCTGGAGACAACACACTTTCACTCCTTCCTTCAATCTCTCTGTTTCTCTGATTCTATCAACCACCCAAACCCTGCTGCGCTTGCAACATTTACATATTTCTGCAGTCCAACTGTGCCAAACTGGAAGAGGCAGACGTATGGGTGGACGTGGAGGGAAATTCAATAGATGAGTAAGTACTGACTGTAAGACATGAGCGATCCGCACTCTGTCCACAACAAAAGTCTTATTCGACGTAGCGTACAACTCAGTCTTTGTCAAAATAACTACATTTACAGTGCCATATTGGTTTAAAATTATACATATTTTGCATAATCAGTGCAATGTCAGCATGACAGCAATGTCATTATTTCCAGCATGTTTAGTTTTGTAAAGCTACAACATACTTCGCAGGCTGGAATCTCGACTCGTCTGAACACTTCTGTCCAGCTTTTTCCACCGGGAAACACAGAATCTGTGGTCTGGAATACCTGTATGTGTTTCAGGGAGGTGTATCATTTCCCATCGCACAGCAGAACCATTAGAGTAGGTGATGTACTCTCGAAGCTGTGCTGTGGTAACATGTATGCTGGTGTTAACAGTAAACACACACAACAGTGGCTCGACAAATCAAAGATCCGCACTATAATACTGTGCAAGTAGGTACCTATGCAAAGTGTATGCTTTTCTGCTAGCAAAGATAACAGTAGATTAAAAGCAAACAAACAAGAAAGCAGTAAAAAGCACCACAATTTGTTTTGTATGCTACTAAGTAGTAAAGATTTTGTGGAGAACACCTGTTAATATCAGGTGTTCTCCAGGTGTTGTTTTGATTTGATTTGTGAAATGCCATCAGCAGCTCATGACTGATGCTGGGCTTCCACAAGGACCTCTTCGATATACTGAACATTAAATCACCATTTACTGTGTAAAGTTATTTATTCATTCTTTTACTTTTGTTTAGGATATTGATTAAATATCAATGTGTAAAATCACATCTGCTCATCTAAAGAGTTTTTAAATATTATTTTCACAGGTGCCTGAGACTTTTGCACAGTACTGTACTTCGAGCACTGAACACATGAGCTCAGGTATGATGCAGGTGACTTGGCACTAGAAATAATGACAAAATGTGTGAGCACAGATATAGAACCATGCCACAGAATGCCACACACCGTGGTGGAAAAACAGCATGAAAGCTCCACAGCTGTCCAAGATATGCTACTTTAAAATGTTCATGGTGAGATCCCAGAGTTTGTTTGTCATTTTATCATTCTAACTGCCTTTTTAGAAAAGCCGAATGACATAAAAAGCACTATTCCTCCTGTCCCCAACCAACCCCGAATTTACTTCATTCTTTCTGAAGATCTCACACATATACGGACACACACTCCCCTGCTGAGGGCGATGTGCGTCAGACACACGGTCAGCACCTTTAAAACACATGAAGCCAATGTGATTCATCTCTCTCCTAGGGCTCTCCCTCGGCCTGCTGAGCTGCGCCGCCCTCTCAGCTGATTACAGAGACAGAGCCTCAGAGCCACCACACAATACTAACAACATATCCAGCCATAATAATACAATTTACTGTTCACTTATTTATCTGAGGGATTATTATCTACTATATATCTATTATACTATATCTACTTTAATACTAATTAGAAGTGGCACAGATCCAGGAATGTATCAGTTTAAGGCTTTTGTCAGCAGAAAATGTTGGATCAGATAACAGGGGAAAGGAGATCGGACCCAATCCTGTAATAAATCTACCCTGAAATAATACACTTTCACATTATATGATGTTGTTTGCTGTGTTTCCTCCTGTGGGGCAGGAGAGTGAGTAGTCTGAGCATGATAGGCTAGGTTAGATACTGATCCCAAGTGCAGTGCTTTGATTAAAAATAGATCGTTTGGGGGCTTCCAAGTAAAGCAACTGTCTAAGCACTGGCCCTATCATCAGGAGATCTCCAGCTTGAAGTCCATGGCCGGGAGTCCAAGAGAGCATGACTGGACTCTCTGCTAGAATCAGCATGCATGATGATGGTCAAAGTGTATGTCAGTCAACTAAACATGAACTGGTAGCCTTTACTCTCCTAGCTTGGTGATGTAAGCTACCGGGTAGAGTAGTAGTAGCAAAAAAAATAAAAAAAATTGCGATTCATTGCACCTGTCCTAAACATACTGTTGTCCTAAACATACTGTTTTTATGACTCTTATAAACATAGGAGTAGACAAATATGTTTGCTTTGTGCAGATTTATGTCAAAACTGCCAATACTGTCAACAAATAATCTTACACATATACATACATATATATTAATTAGGGATGCACTGAATATTCGGCCACTGATTTATTTTTTTTTTTACGTAACCGAAACAGCGATAACGCAATTAACAAGCACAATCTGCATGTGCCAGATTTGATTAGAGTCAACATGTCTGCTGTGTGGGTGCATTTTGATATATCTAAGAAAGACACGTGGGAAGCCGTTTGTAGAGCAAGCAGTGCTGAAATTTCTAGAGGGGGTACATCCATGAAATTTCTATAGGGGTTGATGATTCATTTACCATATAAAATCAAAACATCCTGTTGGAGCACAGAAGAGGCAAGACCCTTCGAGCACACCCACTCCGTCTGTGGCGGATGTTTTTGAAAAGGCAAGAAAGTTTTCTAGTGATTCGGGTTAATATTTGGGCTATGCCAGTCTGTTTTAATACACTGTTTTAATTTTGTTATTGGCCTACAGAGAATGTTGTTCTATCTTTCAACAGATTTTAAAGCACTTGTTCTGAATCCACTTTGTTCATGCACTTCGTTCAGAATATTAAAATGCACTTACAAGAGAAGATATGTAATTGTATAATATAACAGCTATCTTGCTTTTAGGCTATTCATGAGTTGGCCCAAGTAAAATATTTTATATTGTGCATTGTTTGAATGCTAAATATATATTTCCTAGTTTTGTAACAAATTAACTTAATAATAATTTCTTTCACTGTATCAGTTTTGATTTTCGGCCAAGTGTTTCCTCATTTTCGTTTTTCGGGTGCTCTTGGGATTTTAAGATTGATTGGTCAAGGTTTCAACTGGTATTCCAATTTTTAAAGGAAAAAGTGTTTTTTATAATATTATGTGGCCGAGACTCATTACAACACCCACTTATAATGGTCACGACTTTAATTAAAACATTTGTGATTTGTGAGGTAGTGGTCTAATGCTGTACTGGAGATCTTCAGCTCGGTACAGTTAGCAAACAATATATTGCACTGCTGCAGCATTCACCGATCCCGCCTCGATCCAATAGCATTGAGGGAGCATCTCGGATGGGTGTTATCAGGCAGGGGAGCGGGCGGATCATCCTCGCAGGCTCGGTACACAGCGTTCCTCCTCCCCCACCCTTAGAGTCTGAGTAACGTCGCAATCAAAGCCAGGGAAGGAGAGCGAGATAACTGGGAAGATGTGATCAAAGCACGGGGGGACCTCTCAGCACCAGCCTCTGCTAAAGCCGATTTACCTGTTTGTTTACTCTGATCCCTGCCGGAGATCTAATGTGCTTTGGTGCCGAAATCTGCAGCAACAGGATAATGGGAGGAGGCAGCGCTACTGACAGCCTGTATTGGCAGATATGCACATGGCCTGCTTGAAGAAAGCGGAACTGGCTTTGGATGACATGCCGAGTTGCGATGTGGCTCAGAATCAAGGAAGGAAAAGACAAACATTCAGACCAATATGCAGCGGGGTTCCCTAAAGACACCAAGACAATGTTTATGATTCAAGGCTCTTTCCTGGATAAGCTTGACGTAGCGTTTAGGAGAAAAAGCAGTATGTGACTGCCTATGTTAATCACAATTTTAAAATGAGGATATATAAGTAGAAGAACAGCTTTTTTTTATGATTCCAAATTTAAATGTTGTTGTTATTGTTGTTTGTACAGTCCAAAAAAAATAAAGGAATAAATAAATACATAATTTTGCTAGCACTTTACTTATACTTTGATACATAACACAGACAAAGCAGATTTATGCTGTCAAAAGTTGCCATAGCAGATCATTATAAAAAATGTATCATTAATGTTAATTTTCATGACAGATGCTATGTTTGATGTTATGGGTTTAAACCTGCATTTGTCCCAGACTGTCATTATATTAATGCTGTAGCTTCTGTCATGACTGTGACAATTACTGGTACCTGTTACATTGATAACAAAAAGTGTGACTCACACTATGAACTTACAAAATTACATTTAAATCAGATAAAACAAACAAAATCATTTTTGACTTGACTAATGGTGAAACTTATGAATGCTTGCTGTGGCAAAATATTTATCACACAGTAACATTTCATTTGGTTATGGTGTCTGAAAGCCTTTTGAGTTTCCAAAGACAAAGACATTTACTGTGAATGAAGACAGATTTTTACTTCCATACATAAAGATTTAACTTTTAATGGTTCTCACACTGTCCTGATACTACATAGTGTTAGTTGCTTTGGATAAAAGCGTTCGCTGGGTGGGGGGGTGAGGTGAAAATCTTTCTGGCAGGCCAAATTATACATCCTCATGGGCAAACTTAGGCCTTCAGGGAACACTTTGGGTACCCCTGTCTATGGTCTTTCATATTATATTCCAGGCTTTTACATATTATTAAAGGAGAAATATACAACATATACTTTGAATGGTCAATGCATTGGATGAAGATACCACCGACATCAACACAAGTCACAGCACAGCAGGATCAACCCTCAAAAGCATCAATCCTTAAAGATCTCCCAGACATTGTATATCAGAACTCAAAATACCAGTAATGTCAAAGCCCAGCTCCTGTCGACTGGCACCCTGCTGCTTTCAATGACATGAAGTGAATAAAATCAGAGACTGTAAATCCTGCCTAATGATGCCCGCAGGTGGTAAACATGCCTGTGCATGCACACATATGAACGCAAATAAACACATGCAGAAACACACACACACACTAGGCATGTTTCATTTTCCCTGACTTCCCCTAAGCAACCATCAACAGAGATTCCTCTCAACCAAACCTCAAATCCTTGAAAAAAGGTTTATTAATGTTTAAGTTATGCTTTGATGTCTTCTCTCTATTGCTCTCTTTTTCACACACACACACACACACACACACACACACACAAAATTCCATGTCCGACACTTTCAAATTCAAGCCCCGACCCCAGTTTGTTAACAGAAGCAAGCGAATATTTTAGCTAATTAGTGGTGAGCGGAGCTTCGTGCTCATAAATAAAGCAGTGCTATCGTCATCACACTGCCTGAGCCCTGCTAGCCTTCGTCAGTAAGTTATGGCAGAGGGAGAGGGCAAACAGGAGTAAGACGGTGAGATATAGCTGAGATTTAGCCCAGAAAAAGCACTGAGAGAGGCTCCATTCATATCAGCAAGAGCCTTTCCCCTGGCAGGATGGGCAATGAGTCAGACTGAGAGATAAAAGAGAGAGAGAGAGAGAGAAAGAGAGAGAGAGAGACTATGTACAGAGCCTGAGCCAAAGAAAACACAGTGGAAGTAAATAAAAATTCAGTTTTCTGCTTCAGTAAAGTCTTCAAATTAGGATAATTATAAATCACTGATATTGGTAATTGAGTAATAAATTGATTATTTTCACATGTAAATGTGTATTTAGTGTTTTTAGGCCATACAATAAAAATAAACTTTTTCATGCATTTATATTAAGATTGTAGACCGATGATGGCAAACCTGGTATACCACTGTTTTTCAATGGTAGCAATAACAGAAAATTCTTCCACCGGCACCAGGACTGGCAGGCCACCTCAGCAGAGCAGAGTACTCTGTAATAACAGCAAAACAGAACTTCCTAACTTGAAATTGTGTGGTAACCATGGTATTTCCCTAAAGGAGATTTTCAAAGCAAAGTGTTTGACTGTGTGAGTGTGAGAGAGTGTGTGTGTAAGTGTGTGGGTGTATGTGTCTATACTCTTTTAACATAGTTTTCTATGACAACTCTGTCCCAATACTTCTCGCCAGTTCCTCTGGCTGAAAGTTCAGAGCATGACGTTGTTCAAGATCCATATTTTGAAGAGAGTAATGAAGACTGCGTTAGTTGCTAGGTAACAGACATAAAAGTCAATCATCAATGTTAGATTGCATATTTAGGATTCCTAACTCGAGACAGGATTCCAAAATTCAGGATTTGCTTCTGTAATACCAAACAGAAAAAAATCATATCTAAAATCATATTAACTTTATACTTAAGATAGGAAGTTTTTGTAATACAGCCCGTGATAAACACCACATGGCCAAAACTATGCAGACTACACACCGTCACACCTATGAGCTTGAAAGACACCCAGTTCTAAATGCATGGATATAAAGTTGGTTCCTTCTCAAGTAAAAATAAAGTTACCCTTATATGTGAACATACTACAACACAACACACAGCATGAGCATGTGAAATTCCTCTTTGCATTTAACTCATTCACTACGTGAAGCAGTGGGCAGCCAGCGAAACAGCACCCGGGGAGCAGTGTGTGGATAGGGTATCTTGCTCAAGAGTACCTCAGTGGTCCCACTAGCAGTCATGGGATTTAAACCAACAACCTTCCTGTCACTGAAACACCAGAACCCAGTAATTAAGAGGGTAAGTAATTAGATATGTTTGGCCTAAAAATGTAGACGGAAACACCAATAAACACATTTGTGACATCAAAACATGTAAAGGGCCCATATCATAGGAAATGTAATGTTAGCATGTAAACACAGAATCAGTGTGAGCATTTAAAATATGCATCATCATTATGCAAATTGCTTTTTAATCACTGCAGATTAATCAAGAAATTCAAGTACTTTAGAAGTAGTCAAAGCAGCCCTAATTCAAATAATTATTTAAAGAAAGCAAAGATAGTGTTAATACATATTAAGAGTGTTCTTCCAAATAAAGACATCTGTGCAATGATTAATAAGACCTGTATTCAAGAATTCAAGAAATAAGAAGGTTACTTATATATATATATATATACTGCAAAATACATATGCATACCCCAAATACTATACAAAATTATAACAAAAGAATATAGAGTAATGAATTTTCTCAGCAAATCAGGTATCTCTGATTAGCTACCAAACGAGAGCAATGACAATGAAAACGCAGGTGGTCAGTGATGACCGGCACAGTCAATAACATAGAGGTCGTCTCCTCTGCATTGATTTTTTCCCCCGCTTTTTCTTCCACGCAGCTGTACTTTTATCTAATTCATCTCCTTTTTCTTTTTCTCTTTTCTCTGTAGTTTCATTTAAGGAGCTTCTTGAAATATCTGCAGTCAGCGTGTCCATTTAAATACCAAACAGCTTCTCCACAAAATGCCACTGGCCTTTTCACACCCATGCTGTGTGGAGCAAAACGTTTCATACATGAGTGAGAGAGAAAGGTGGTTGGGGGTGTGGGGGCAGAGAGAGAGAGGGGGGGAGAGAGAGAGAGAGAGAGAGAGAGAGAGAGAGAGAGAGAGAGAGAGAGAGAGAGAGAGA
>JBBPDH010000130.1:8429971-8444997 GCA_037974565.1 Clupeocharax schoutedeni
TGCAGGGTGAGCACAGCAAATACTAGTGGTGTGGAAGGGAATTATGTGAACTCAGACAAGCAAAAGCTCTCTGGATGTGTCCTTTGAGACCAAAAATAAATAGCCGATTATACGTCAAAAAAAAATGTCGTCGACCAATTTTCATATTCGATTACTTTGAATACGTCGAATAATCACGGCAGCACTAACTGACACCCATGTTTCAATACTACATACTCAAAAGATCTTTACTATGCCATTATACTACACTGTTTCCAACGGCTGATATAGTGAAAGAGGATGTCATAATATGAGCCAGCAAAGACAGCTACCACAAAACTGTACACCCAGTGAACTAAAGCTGCATGCAGGTGGTTGACAGATGATGGCAATCCAGACATACCATTGTTTTAAATGGAGCAGCAAAACAACACTTCCATTACACATTCGATCAACAATCATACTGGAAGGCACTGAATGTAGACAAACAGGTGCTGAATATTCGTATTTGAAGCCTAGGAAACCCATTGGGCACAGTCTCTGGACACACAATTAGAAACATTAACATGTATTCTAAATGCTTTTAGAATAATCGCCCTGCAGTAATGCTACCATCATGGCAATGTCAGCATGTACCCGTGTCACAATGGGCCCTCAAACAATGTTTTGCAGCATGTAAATGAGGCAAAACCTTTTGCAACAATTACAGGGACAAATTGGATGCATTCTAGCTGCATGTTATGGATTTAAAAAGTGCACAACCCTAAATGCGCAAATTAAAAGCCATACGCACAGAAAAATAATGTTTTAATTTGCCCACGTACAAACACTTTGAACGGAAGGTTGTGCAAAACATGGTAGGAGAAAATGGGCAGAGATATTGGGAGTGCGATTGAAAGCCTTAGCTTTTAAAGCAAGGTATAAAAAAGGTGCTTCAAAGGCATGTTGATGCGAGAATTTTTGGCAGATGTCAAATAGGCTACACTGAGGTGCAAGCCCTGAACACATGCCAAGGCTCCAGACAAAATAAAAAGCCATTGGCTCCTAAGCACAAAATATTTTGGAGTCATATTTTTTTAGGAGCCATTTTTAAGGTGTCTAGCTCAATGTAAAGAGCATTATGACATGAACTAAATTGTTGTCAAAGTCAAACATAGTGTTTCTCGCGTAGTTATTGTTTATTTTTCCTATATTTTAGAATGCGCTCAGCAACAGGTTGCCAGGCATGCAAATTATTTCAAACGAAACTCAATCTGTCAACACTGCTCTCGACAGAGATGTTACAGTCAGTTCTTTGACTAAATTTGAGAAAACGAAGAGCCGTTTGGGCATAGACAGAATATTACTAGACTGACCATAGACAGAATGTAACTACAATGACCACTAACACTGAATATTACTAGGCTGACCAGAGACATAGAATGTTACTAGACTGACCACAGACAGAATACTACTAGACATACCACAAACATAGAATATTACTAGACTAGATGACCAGCTGCATCGTATGTCAACTTAGACGCCATATTGTGAGAGGTACTCCTGTGGAATGTAGTGGATAAAGATGCCTCACATATGTTCTGCTTGGGTCTGTACGCTCCAAACCAGGTCCATTACTTTGAAATCCTGTTTTATAAACCTTAACCTTAGCTAAGCCAGGCAAAGCTAGCAAAGCTATGCATTCCTGTGTTCAACTCAGCCTTTTGCGTTTTGGCTAAACGTAGGTACTAACTATTAAGATTGTTGTTTGCTCTTTGGTTAACTTTTCACAAAACTCCGGAGGTTTCCTAAAGAAATTCACCTTAGTTTATAAATCTTAAAGTTTAAAGCTTTAAGCTGTGCATCACCGTCAGGGCGCAATGAATCTAGGCAGCCCATTTAACACCATCATCAACGTTGGGTGCTTCTCTGTTATCCTGTTGCCTCGCAACGCCCCTCTCCCCCCACCCCCCGCTCCGCGATCGGCAAAAACTCCCCCCCCATCCCCCCGCACATCCCAAAAATCTCACGTGCAGGTTTTGGGTAAACTTGAGAGCCCTGATCACCGTGTTCATTCAACGCATTTTGAGAAAGATGTCCTGTGATGTGCGCAGTGGCAGTTTGGTTACAGATTCTGAATTGGCATCATATGGTCAAGGCTACCACTTGATGTCATTAAAAACAGTAGACAGGGGACAGTTAAGGTGGTTAAAGTAGCAGAGTGTGTTATCCGACAGTCAACATCAGGGCAAGCAGTCGCAGTCAGTGTAACTTTGATTAATCAATTTGAAAAAATTCAGTACTGACACATTTTAATATGTCAAAAAATCCTTAAGCTAAAATTTGAAATGTTGTGTGTTCAAACTAAACCTTTTTGTTTATTTGTTCTATTTGGCTTAACAAAATGGCTGCCAATAGAAAATTAAAGTTCAATAAAATGCCTCTGAGAATGGCCAATCAATTTTGTATTCTCCTTTACAATAGTGAATAGATGTTATATTACTAAATATTGCTATATTTACAAAACTCCAGACACACACACACACCCACACACGCAGACAAAAAATATCACACAAAATTGTATGATTATTGTGATATATCTGTTACTATACAGTGTGTAGGCTATGGCTCATTTATTACTTGGTTGCTCATTGCTTGGCTATGTCTAGTATGGCACAACTTATTAAAAAAAAGAATAGAAAAATAACAATACTCTAAGGTTTATCAGGAACTAGTGAAGCATAATACAAATAAGTTGTTATTTTTACTTCTCATGATCTCAGGACTTGGCCTCTGTGTTCAGCTATTTACACACAGGCTTTTGAATGACGGGGCCAAGAACAAGACAGGTAACCCCAGGCCACTGACTCATGTAAACAATGCTTAGACCCAAAATGTCCCCAGTGGCAGTTTGTGTACATTTTTTTCCTTCTGATTTCCTACTCAAGCTTTTCACTGCTTGTTCTGAATACAATTTCTGCACTACATCTACACCGTAGTGGATTCACCAGTAGAGAGTTTAAATCTACACAGCTTCACTTCTGATCACTAGAAAAGGACAGATTTAAATGCACATGATAAGTGGATGCTAATTTGGAATCACAGTATACTGTAAAACACTCAAGTACAGGTGTCATTTTTCTGCAGCTAGAGGACATCAAAATATTCCAAATAGAGCTATTTCCACTCCAAAGGGATGCACTAGTTGCATAAAATATAGCAGCTGTTTTCAGCCTCTACCCATTCTACAATTGTATCATTACTGTTAGAATATTTTATGATAGACATAGAATTAGCATTAAGAGCAAAAACCATTTTCATTATTGCCACAGATCAAGTAAAAACTTAAATTTTTGTGTTGAGGCCTCTTACTGATGGAATGATATGTTGTGCTAGCCCCGCACATTAACACCCACATTAATGGCACTAGTGAGAAAAGAGAGCATTACGCTAATAGGCCTGGCCACATCTCACATCATAAGTGGCCATTAATATTCCATTATCTGTCTGGACATCCTACCAAAAAGCACAGAAATCGTCGGCTGTAAAAAGACGAGATACTTCGCCCCATCAGGTGAGGTGTTAATATACTGTGTTCTTAAAAAGTGTCCATACACAAACACACACGCGCACCCGCACCCGCACACACACAGTAGTAGGGGGGGATGCCTTACCTTGTTTTAGGGGATGTTGTTAGCCACTCTTCATGCTTTTCAAATGATATCAAGTAGGCAGCAATCTCCTGGAAGAAAAGAAAAAGAAGAGGTTTTGAGATTTTTATCCAGCACTGGCACTCCTTGATCTCACTTTGAGAATTTTACGTATTCACCTGTTGATAATGTCATAGTAAACAAAACAAAAGCCTGTCATGCTCAAAACAGCAGTGAGCCAAATGACAGCAACGTTGATGCCTTTAGCTTTGGATGTTTCATTCTCTACTTCGCAGGGAAGTTGTGTTTAGGACAAGTAATCCTTTCCTTTTATTGTGCTGGCGAGACACAGTTACTTTGATCACATTGCAGATGAGTGCTTCAGGGAGCTCAACCTTGGACTGATGTTACAAAAATATGGCCTCAGCAGACACTCAGCCAGGGGTTTTCATCTTGTTAGAGAGAACACGAAAAAACTGAGGTTACAGTTCACTCTTTTTGTGCTCTCACTGTTCCATAGTCCATCAACTGTACTTTATCCAGGCAGGCTGAGTTTTTCCATATTACTTCTGCTACACTACAACAGCCTGACTTGCTCATCTTTGTGAAAACGGACTCAGTTGAAAATGTATTCAACTCCACAATTTGAAAACTGTGATTGCTGTGTAGCACTACGTTCCATATTCAGTCAAGCCCTGCCAGACAAGTTTTATGCCCAAAGGTGAATGTCCCAACTGCCCTCCTGGAACAGAGATAAAAGGACTCTGAATGTTTTCAGATGACCTGATGATGACCAGTGGTGGCTGGTTGCTATGCCAGAGCCCAGCTGCCTCTCTGGGTCATTCGTCAGCCCCTCATGCTGAACACTGAGCAGCCGGTAAGAGTGGGATTACACAGCCTTGGGGGTTTAGGAGTGTTCTAACTGATCTATTCACACTCCACTCACAACATTTTTCCCAGCTAGTGAGCTTGGACGGAATACAAAGGCAAATTTAATATCACGTGTGAACGCTTTTTTGACAGAGTCACTGTTTATACTACGTACATTGCTATGGCTAAATAAATCTGGCTAAATTAATCCAGGTAGGTTGAAAACAATGGCATATAATTTGCCGGGACACTACATTAAGCTTACTTACAAGATAAACTATAGCACATCTTAACAGCCTTGGATCCCTGCAACTTTCACATTTAAAATTCTCGATATCCTGAGTGGTGCAGTATTAAATATTAGCCTTATTATCTGGAGATTGAAAGTAGTGCCATGACTTTCTGTAACCAGGAGTTGGCAGTTACAGGGTGGAATTTGCCTCAAATTGAAGAGATTTCTGGTAGGAACTACATTCTTGGGTTTAGTCTGGTTACATTTAATGCACCTCTTTGTTCTGCTCAGGCAAGTCAGCTAGCATCACATACAAAGCAGCACCATGGAAATTTCCCTCCAAGATTGACAACTAAATAACCAGTCATCAGCATCAGTGAAGAGTCATTTAGTGTTGCAGCGCCACCTCAAACACACTACTAAATAGTGCCCACTTGTGAAGCCTACTTAAACCTTATGAGTGAATGAGTAAATTATAAGACAAGGCAATAACTACATCCTATCTATACTAACAGCCTGTTTTGACAGGTATGATTTTGACAAAAAGCTGCAGTCTTTTGATTAGGATGAATAGAATGAAACACTTTTTTGCATAAAGTTTGTCCAACCTCTAATAAAAGAAGGAATGAAAGAATGTAATTGTGGGCTGAGTATACATGGTCAATTCCTTCATCCAACTGGGATAGAACATCACTCCCTCATCTTTCGGGGAAAAAAATATGCCCAGCTACTTGGTCTCACCATAGAACCATTGCACGAACGAGCAGAGACAGCTTAAGACAAAATTCGCATGCAGAACAGTCGCTCATCCCTTGAATTCAGAGATCACTGGAGAGACTCAGAGCTCATTTTATGCGCCAATGGCCACAGTTGAGCAAGGCATGAGTGGAATGCATGTCCAAACGTCTAGTGCATGGAGTCAAGCCATGTCACGGAAAGGTTAACAACTTCATCACACCATGTTATAGGTGCCTTATGAGGGCTTATGCAAAGGAGGGATGGAAAAGGGAAAGAACAGAAGCAGAGGGCAGAACATAAAGATGCATCGTCTCACAGGATAGACAGGATTCTCAGCTGAATGATTTCTCCAAGCCTGGCTGGATATCAACGCCATAACCATATGCTCTGTGGGCTGTGCCATGATGAGTGTAGAAACTGCCTGGAGTGGTGGATAGGCAATGTCACTGCTATCCTCCTTGGAAGAGATGGGCATGATAGAGCCAGTAATGGCCCAAAATACTAAAGGAAAAAGTGGAGTATGAATGAAGAAGAGAGCAAAGGATGAACAGACAGAAAGACCCATATTGAGTGTTTCCGCAGAATAGTATTTATAGGTTTTAGGAAAATATACGAATTAACTGAGCCTAGCATCAACCAGAAATAAAAAAGGAAATATAACAAAATGTTTGGTACAATTTCTTTGAGTGCAATCCTCTGTGGTAATTTGACAACGTGAGGTAATCATTTTTGAGATTCGTTAATAAGTCGCTGACTGCATTAAAATACATATGGCAAGCTTTGTATTTTAGCAGGTTTGATAGAAACCCCCAAAGTCACCTGAATGCCTGTTCCATTATTTCAACAGTTTTCAAGAAAATATCCTAACATCTTGGTCTTGTACCATCCTCTGTGACCATGGTGCATGCTCTTTTGTCTTCCTGGTTACCACTGGGCCAGGTTTTCATTAGCGAGGCCTGATTGCTTGTCAAGTCAAGACCTCTAACGTCCCCTGGCGCATCTTTGGAGCGAAAGAAAAACAATGACCCGCTACAATCTGGCAAACAGGAATAAAGACTGACGACGACCAAAGGGGAACTGGGCTTTTGTCAAATTCTGTTTATTCAGGATTCAATTCTCAGTGGTTTGTTAGTTTACACTGTGTCTTTTTCTTGTTGTTCCTATTCTTTCTTGCCATTTGTCACTTTTTTCCCAGCCCTCCTCACTTCCCTCTTTGCCTGCTTTACTATTCCTATTATATTTCTGCTTGGTGCTCCTCACTCAGAGCTGTAGTCACTGCAGAGATTATATGACAAAGTAGTTTTGCATTGAAATGAAGATGAAGGCCTGCAGGCTTTAGCGTTCTGCCAGAGAATCCCCCTTCTTCCCCTCCCCCTGTCTTACCCTCCACCCTGGGGGCCAGTCATTCAGCTTCCAGTGAGCCTGCTCCAGGCAAGCGCTTCTCTCACCTACACTTAACCTGAAGGGTGACGCCTGGGTCTTGCTCTGACTGCCAATGAGATTCCTTCAGAATCTAAGAAGCCGTCATATGTGAAAACTCCTCAAAGTGCTCTTTAAACTACAGTGGGGAGGGGGGAACCAGGAGTCGAATGCCTGGGAGAGGGAGATCCAGACAAAACCCACGCCTCTTCAACACTCCTTTTTAGAATACGTCTGTCTCTTTCTCTTGCCTTCTCCTTTAGCTTGTGCCTTTAATGCTTGATGCTCAACTTTATGAAATGTAAATTGGCCTCTTGAGGAAATCAGCCTTAAATGTGTTCTCACAATTTCACAGGGACAAAAAAAAGACATCAGCAACCTCACCGGTGCTTTCAAAAGGCCAACCCCACCATCGGCCTTGTTGTTTTCGATATAAAAGGGGGAGTCTCAAACAGGATGATTTCCATTATCTGGCAGAGTTTATGCTTGAAAACATGCTGCACAACCATGTGTGTTGTTGTGTTTGCTGCTCAGGCTGTATAGAAGTTCAAACAACCATTACATTCTATTTCAGTAGTTTTTTATTCAAAGCACTAGGGGCTGTCTGAAGAACCACTTTACTGAAGTGATCAAGGAGCTGTTCCAGTGAAGTTGAGGGGAGGCCTTTGTTGTATTTGTAAATATGCCACGTCAAAATTAGTCAAGGTCAAGTGAATGTGATCTTGTGGAATCAGAGTTAATTTAAGAGAAAGTAGCAATGATAAAAGCTATAAAAACAAATACCATAATCTGTTCTCACATTTGCTGTTTAATCAAACTGCACATTAATCATGGATTGTTTCAATGCAGTGGCTAAAAGCAAGGACTAAGGGTACTGATCAGGAGGGACCGTCCCAAAACAAAGCATCAATGCTGCTTTGAGTTTATCAATGGGATAATGTTTTGGGTACCAAAACATTATCCCATTGATAAACCCATTTCCAAATTTCATCACAGGGTAAGATTTTGAGAGTAAAACCAGTTTTTAAAGTGTGTCCTCTTCTGTTACTTAAAGTCTCGGTCAGACCTGTGCCTTTCCTTTTAGTCTCCCCAGGTTGCCTAAAACCAGTTTCAAAAATCGCAAGTTGGCAAAGTAAGAAATCAATATTAGTCTCAGTCTTTGGTCCCATCTGAACCGCAATATAACTCCTTAAACCTGGAGTACGTGTGAAATGAATCATGCTCAGTTGTGCTCCCTAAACCCCAACAGCATCACTTTTAATCAGACTAATCCAGGGGATCCAGCAGGCCGATCTGGCACTCAAGCCAGGGGACCGAGGTGCAAATAGATGAGAGGGAGGACAAGGGAGAAAGGGAGGCACTGACCTGTCCACGCACATGAAATAACGTCGAAGACAATCAGACAGCGGTTTCTTGCCAGCTCGTAAGCTCTCATAACATGCTGTGTTTGTATTAAGGGTAATATGCAATGGGTTGGTGATATTTCAAGAGTTCTAAAACATGATCGGCTCTGATGTTTGCCATGATTAAAAAAAGAACTCATCCTGCCCCGGTTTATCAGTAATGAGAAGTGATGGTAAGTCAGCCCTCCCACAGTCATCTCAATAATCATAATCAAATTCACTATCTCATTCTTTTACATTTTCTCTCCGCCCACTCAGTCAAGGAGAAATCAAAGTATCACAGGAAGTAAATTGACACTCCACTTTAAAAAGTGCAATGGAAAATTGAGTCATTAATCATAACTCTCACAGCCCCCACTCCAATCCAAATCCTGTCCACTCTCTCTCTCTCTCTCTCTCTCTCTCTCTCTCTCACACATACACACACACACACACATACACCACCACCACACCTCAATTCCTATGTGATACTGAGGAGTGACCAAAGCTTGTTACACAGAGGAGATAAATACTTCCCTTAACTGTCATTTGCCACTGTCTCTCCTGCAAACCTCTGTATACTGATGCCACTCCAGCACTCCTTTTGATTAGTGGCTTTAGCTTCTGAGCCTGGCTATAGCAGAGCTCAAGGAGAGAGCCTCATGGCAGAGGGGAGAAGGACAACATGGTGGCCTGAGATTGATGTGCAGTCATGCTGTCATGGGACAACTATAAAAGATCACGTATGAGGAACTGTCTCAGTGGAGAAATTCCAGTCGTTAAGAGCTTTCAAACCTGCCATCCATTTGCAATTCATCTTAGCTGAAGAACCCTCCATTCTGATTTGACCATGTCGTCACAATGGGGCAAACAGTATTAAGGGTGCATATGTCAGTTATCAAATAAAGTTTGAGAATCCTTATAATAATTTTGGGTGCTGCTCAAAGGCTAGTAAAAAAAATAAAATAATGCTAGTTACAGACTGGGGCAGCTGGTGGCCTAGTGGTTAGTGAGCTGCCCCTGCGATCATGGGCTTGAAGATACCACATACTGTTCCCTGGGCACCCCTTGTGATTTTATACTAACCCTCACTTGTGAAACCATAGTAAACATGTAGCAACACCTTAGAAACCACCTGGAACACCCTAGCAACCTAGCAACCACCATTCTTGGTGAATGGGTTAAATGCAGAGAAAGAATTTCGTGCTGTTCACACTGTGTGCTGTGGTGTGTTCACGTATGACAGAATGATCACTTTCACTTTCAGACATCATAGCACAATCACACGTCACATTTTTTCACTGACATGCATTCTAGGTCTCAATGATCTGTGAGAAATTATTTATATGCACTGACAACATGCTTTAATCCCCTGCAGTTCATCTCAGGCTTTTCATGGCATCTAAGGTATTGTACATATTAAGCACATGTTCATTTCAGCATGACTAACACGCTTCTGCGAGACAGCTGGCTGCTAGCCTCCACTTGATACGACTGGTGCACTGCAGACCGCGGGATGCAAAAGGTCAACAGGTCAAAAGGGGGCTAGAGCGGCAGGGTGGTAATGCAGGTGTTCCTTCTCCAGCTGCACCTGTTTAAGCTCAACCTACGCTGCTCTTGCTTGACTCCAGCTGCTGGACGACGTGTAAACAGTAACATGTAGCAGTGTGTGGTGCTGTGTGACGACCATGTCTGTTTAGGGTTATTAATATTAACAAGAAAAATGGGTTCCAGGTTTGTAGGGATGAATTATGAACAAACAGCGAGGCCAGGGGCCTGGTCCAGATTGGGCGGTGCATGTTTTGTTTAATGCATACGTTCACTCTTTTCTTGTCTGCCGCTGCCTCGTCGCTCCACAGACATTGATGGCAGAGGTTCAGATTCTTGGGCCAAATCTGTCGTCTGGTGGGCCGAGTGATATATCATGCAGTGATCGATCGGCAATCGATGATGAATCCTGAAGGAGATCGGAGCTCTTGGCCGTGCTGCTGGACTCCTGCCACTTTGACGGCCAGGCAGCCCCTAAGCAACTTGAGAGCTTGCACTAGAGAGCTTGGTCAGAATCTGACCCCTATAATGTTTGTCTTATTGTTTTGTGGGAGTGAGCAGCATGGAAAACTATGACTTGTAAGATGTTGATCCTTGTATGGATATATGTCTAGAGATATTTTTATTTTGGAGCAGGAACTTGTCACTGTGCAGTTTATGCAGTTGATATGCACTGTTGTCTTCAAGCTTTCTTATGATATAAGCAGTTATCTGGGTACTGGTGATACCACATAAGAAAAATGCATACTTATGGAATTTATCATGATGATGATGATAACATACTGCAAACCTTGCTCCCTTTTTCACTCTTTCTGTTCATTTTTAGAGACATTTTCCTTGCATGCTCATCCTTCTTCTGTTTATTTTAACTTATTCTCTCTTACCTCTCGTTTTTCCTCAATGCTCCATGACAGTGTTCCTCCAATACTTAATTTTTTTTGGTGAGTTGTAAAACTCCAAGCAATGATAAGAACAGAGTATTATAGTAAAGGAAAGGCACAGGACAGACAGGGGAGGCTGAGTGGTCGGGAGGGAGTTGGCACTTAGCAAAATTGTTTTTCTCTTGTCCAAGGGCCAAGGCTACTGCCTTCTCTGATAAAAAAGAAACTATCATTTGAAGGGATACTATCAGTTAGCACTTAGCTGAGTGGGTGGGAAAGGAGACAAGAAAGAAAGGCTGGGAGACATTGAGACGTAGAGGGCCAGCCATTACTGAAAATAGTCGTCACATCATTACAGGTAATGAGCTTCTCACTGTACGTTACCGCATAGGCCACAATTTTCCATATAAGCTGGTGTCTGTGAGCTCATATACGCTTATTAAATGTCATTGCCCAAATCTAATGAAAAGCTCACTGTAGCTAAAACACCTTATCCAATGTTGATATCGACTGGTAATTTCTGATAATATCCTCTAGGATCTCTCTATGATCCTCCTCCACTTTCTTCCTGCCTAACTTGTTCTGATAAAATCTGTACCAAAGCTTGCGAATCATTTACAATTTAAAAAAAAGGCAATTTGACACATTAGGTTTAAAGTGCTCATTAAGACAGAAACTCCATGAACGGAGGAAGCTGTCTTCCTCAAATTACCATTTCATTGTCCACGCAATTTCCCCATAATCACACAGACCCTAAAAGTTTTTAATTTGTTTTGAACTTTTCCACTTGTTAAACTCAAACCAATTGGTTGTCTTCTCCCACGTGCACAGTCATGCAGTAAATAGCTCCTTCACTTTCTGGCAAGTGAGGGAGATTGATAGCGACTGCAATTAATAGCGGCCTCTACAGATTAATTAAAAACAAAAAGCAAAACACAAAACGTACAGCTTTGGATAAAGAACCACAAAGACTGCGAGAGCTGAAATAACGGGTAGGTATGGAACAGAGCAGAGCTCCCTGAGAGAGCATCCTCAGAGTCGTGTCTGCCGTCAGCAGCAGACAGCACTCAGGGCTGCTGGCCAAATTTGGATGAAAGGAGAACAATGGAGAAGCACAGAGTGAAAGAGTGAGGCCAGAGAGAAAGCGACACCATCCAGGAATGTGCCCCACCCTTTGTCACGGGGGGGCTAGGAGTGAAGGTCGTATCTCAGGCAGGAGCATCCAGAAGCAGGCTAGTTACTGCCAGCTCAGCCCCAGAGGGAGATTTGATGGAACACTCTATGTTTCCTTCGCGACACACACACAAGCCTGACTGGATTCAAGGTTATTAATGTTAACGAAACCCATCGCAAAAACGAAAACTAGCAGTGAAAAAACGTTGTATAGATGCTCTGACTGCAGTATCTTGGTTAAATAGTTGACATGGATTTAAGCTGTTTTTCAGGTAAGAAACTGTAGACTTCTTAAGCACTGTTGTACGTCGCTCTGGATAAGAGCGTCAGCTAAATGCCGTAAATGTAAATTTACTTGGCTATGTGGCTATTGCTACCATTTAATCTGCACTTTTCAATGCTGCAGTTACTCTTATTTTAGCATGACCTAACAAAGCTGAAAATGGAACGATTTTGATTTTGTTTTTGTTTTCTTGAACCTGATTTTGAACAAGAAAATGCAAAATCAGGAATGTAAGTTACACAGTTGTGTGTGATCTTTATTTTCACTAAACAAAAACAAGGGCGCACTGATCTGAACTGCACTCTAAATGAGTTTGCACATTCAGAAACAATCCACAAATAAAGGAAGCCTCATGCGTCTTTACAACGTAATGAAAAACAGCTAGCACACAGAAAGCTACGATTTTTCACAATGATAGATTTCAATGCTTGGAATGGATCAATGGCGAGGCACTTGGTTTAATAGGGTTGATCTTTACAGATAACCAGAGCCTAAAATGTGACCAAAAAAAAAAAATTGGTATAATTGGTATAATATTAAGGCCATTGATGTAAAAGTTGTCATCAAAGCATATCATAGCTTTTAAAAGTTTGAATAAAATGTAATGTGAAGATTCTATATAAATGATATGCGGCTTTGTAAATGTTAAAAATGAAATTAGAACAAGCACTAACATATACTACTAACCCTAAATTATTGTGGAGGGAAAACACATTCCAACACCCATTCTCTGGATCTTCTCTAGAATTGCATCCATTGGGATGCTAGTATTGGGTTGCTAAATTTCAATAATGGGTCATGGAAATGGCCTTGTTGGATATGGACTCTCTGTTCTTTCATGATGCCAGGTCACTGGTGCTTTTTGGGCTTGTGCACACCAACTCTCTGACACAGGTTTTTCATGTGCATGGCTATGCGCATATCTGCATACTCACAAACAGACGTATGTGAACGTAAACCCCTCACGTCTTTACTTTGTCACAGTTTTCCAGTTCTCTGACTATGATAAATCGAGAAACTCCTAACAGGCACCTCTTCGACCGCATTGCCGTTTTCTCAGTCGCAGCACGTCTGGAGCCCCCGTTGCTATTCCTCAGGTCAAAAGTTCAGCATCCAACCATTAGAGGTGGATCAACGCCTCAGCCCCAACCTGAGGCTGAGGTTGCACCATAAAATGATGCTCTAGCTCTACGGGAGCTGTCCATCTGGCCCGGGTACGAGTCAGGAAGGGGTTGAGAGGGCCTCTGCCTCATCAAACAGAAAGGCATCAAAACTGATGCTTGATAGAGAATGGTTGAGCATGAAGAAGAGTGCAGAATCATCTGTGAATGAAGGAGTAAATCAAAGCCTATTGACCAGAGACAGAATGACTGACTGACAAAGAGACTGCTGTTTCACGGGTCGAGACAAAGCTGTAACTGTCCAGACAAAAAAAGACAGAAATAAAAGAAAAAATGTAGGGGAAAGTCAGGAGATGGCACTTTGAAAGGTTGAGTTTAAGTGTATAAAACTTACAGCACAAAGGAACACTATAGTTTGACTAGGAAGAATAATAGCAGTCACCAAAATTCAGCCACTGCCAAAGACATTTTGCCCAGACACCTGAAAAAAATAAATAAGGCTATCAGGTTACAATTAACCAAAAAATTGAAGCTTTCAAAAAGGACCACAGAATCTTCTGATCCTTTGAACTTAATTCTCAGATGAAGTCACTCTGTTTATTCATCTCCCAAGGGTTGTTTAACTTTGCTCCCCTGAGGCGCATTGTTTGCCGAAGTGAATTTTCTTGGGTTCTGTGCCTTTTGCTAGTCGTCTTTGACACAGATTAATCTTTGCCTTGATCAGAGGTCCGTGACTGGCCTTAATGAAGGCATGTTTGCTTAGTTGAGAGCTCCAAGGGTTGGATGCTTGTGTTTGGTGAGGCAGCCTGGCTGTCAGACGATTTGGCAGGGCTTGAGCTTGGCAATAAAGTGCTGACGTGGCAATAAAGAAAGCTGTGTGGACGTGAAGGTCACTGCCAGACGCGGCAGCTCCAAGCCGAGCCATGCCAAGCCACTCCCTGATATGCTTATTGCTCCTCACTCACCTGGGCCAAACTGGCTTTTGTGCTTTGATGCTTCAGTGGAAGAGGATTTCAGTGGATATGAGACAACGTGGCTCTGGTTTTATGGCTTCGATGCAGCGCAAAGCTTTAAAGTTAATGGTGTTTGCGAGTATAATGTTGCTTATGTTGTTTGGATATGGCATTAGAAAGTAATATCCATACTGTATAGTGGAGTTCATTATACAGAGTTCCCTATAACTCTACGTCCATTATTTAAAAGATGACTGCTCCTGCCATTTACATCTAACTTAGGCCATGACCTTAAACGACCCGGTTATTGCTGTTTGTGATATTATTTAAAAGTACTAACATGATCATAGCATTAGATGCTACAGGCAAAAAATTTGGTCCCAGTAAAAAAAAAAAAAATAATGAAAATGCAATTCATATGACTAGATTTATTTATGCTCATAACTAACTAATTTAATATATAGCAACTGTAATGAAAGTTTTAGATCTGCCACATTAAATCACTAAAAAGCTTGTGTACTGTAGAACCTAAACAAAATACCCAAACATGTTTATTTTATTTGTGCACAAATGGGGAATACCTGGGGATATTTTAGTAGTGCTAAAATCACAGAAGCAAAACTATTGTTTTTTTTTTTTTTTTCAAAATCAGACAAAAAGTCTGCAATATTTTATGATTAAAAATTAGGGCCGGGAAAGTTAACGCGTTATTATCGTCCCATTACTTTTGTCCATATAAGACACCTGACCATTACACAGAATGCGACTTTAATAACACTGGTTTCGCCCACATGCTTTGCAGCTGCTATATTCCCATG
>JBBPDH010000130.1:8468977-8482461 GCA_037974565.1 Clupeocharax schoutedeni
TGTGTGTGTGTGTGTGTGTGTGTGTGTGTGTGTGTGTGTGTGTGTGTGTGTGTGTGTGTGTGTGTATGTGTGTGTGCGCACATAGAGGGCAGGTCGAGGAAAAGGTCAAGGTGAGGTACTGCCCACTTTGGACATGGCTCTTTTCGACTGGACTGATTATGAAGACATGAAGCCTGTGGAAAACTGGCCATTCAACAAGAAAAAAGGTATGGCTGTGGTTATGACATCCACTGGTTAATGGTTTTATCTAAGAGTTTAATGATCAACCCTCTTGGATCATGTCCTTCCATAAGAAAGATCAATATAAGTAATTAATTATCACAAGCAGTTTCAGTCACGGGGTCAAATGAGACACACATTCATCTTTTATAATATCCTTTATTGATCTGTGTAAGGAAAGCTGAGGCTTAAGCTGTGATAGAGATCAAACCATTTACTCTTGCATTGCATTCCGAGAATCATTTTGTATTTTTGTCATTGTAAGGCAGAGGCAACATATAAAATATTATAAACCGCTCAAAAATTTAGATGGTTTATTTATTATTTCTGAGAACAGGAATTTATGGCATGATGTATAATAGACTGTACTTATTTATTTGCACTTTTCCATTCCATTCCATTCCATTCCACTTTATTTATAAAGCACTTTAAAACAACAACAAACTTTTGTACCATATATCAAATATGGTATAAAAATAGCATTTTCTGTATTTATAATAATCTCAAATGGTGATTACAGATATAAGACCAATTTAATTTGTTTGTTTATTTGTTTTGCACAAAGACAAACAACGCAGCAAGAACATAAGCAATGGCAACACAACTGATGCTGACACCATCGAACCATGTGACCATCACCTTGACTGCCTCCCTGGTTAGTATACCCACAAAATGGTCTGTGACACCAAGCTTAAATAGAATAGAATAAAAAAGATTTCCTTTGTACAAGCACATAAGACCATGCTAAATGTGATGCTAAATATAATTATACACTTACATGTGCTAATTAGACACAACAAGTGAATAACACTGATTACCTGGGATATATTAGGCAGCAAGTGTTGGTAGCAGGAAAGCAGGAGAGTCCCATACTGTATGGTTAAAAAGTGGGGTCAGATCATCTCCAAAATGGCAGATCTTGTAGGACATTCTGGGTACCTGCGAAAAATAATCCAGTGAAGGGTAACCAGTGAACTGACGGCTAAGTCCTGAGTACCCAAGATTCACTGATGCGGATGGAGAGCAAAGGCCAGCGCATCTGCTCTGATGCCATTTAAGAGTTTCTGTATTGCTTAAAAAAGTTGATACAGTCGCTAATAGAAAGTTATGCTCTATTAGAACCACGTTGTTGTAGACCAAGTACTCCTTCATATTCCTCAACACCTTTCAGCAGAATAATGGGCCCTGCCGTTCTGCAAATGGCTGTTGGCCATATACACACACACTGTCAACTGTGTTGGCTAAATTGTAAGGTCTACATGACAGAAATATAATACTACTGTAATAACACCATAGATGAGGTTGATTAGAAAGAGGTAAGGCTAAAAATTGAGCTCATCTCTTAAACTTCCTTTTTTGCTAATACACAATTCTCTAGGCTCCTGCTGTGACCTCAGGCAGCATGAATGCAAACTTCACAACCGTGGTCTGAACAACAAGTGCTACGACGACTGCATGTGTGAGGAGGGTGGGTGGACTTCTCACTGTTTACATTAAAATAACAACCATAACAGCTATTTCTAACCTTTTTTTGTTGTTGTTGACAAGTGGGCAGACACAGCTCTTTCCTTTAATATTCCAAAGTAAAGAACTGTGGAAACGGACATTTTAATTTCCAGAAGGAGATGTTTTTCTGCATTTGGTCTATAAATCTCTGGCCTTCTGATGCATGATTTTTGATCAGACCCAGCAAAAAACAACCTCATAAATCAAATGTTGTTGATTAGCTAAGACATTTTTGATGTCTGAAGTTTATTTCTCTAGGATGGCACACTCACTTGGAGACTAAAATAACTGCCAAATAAGTTAAGCATACAACCAACCGTTAATGCTTATGCCTGAAGTCTTAGTCATCTCTTATAGAATTGTTTATGTGGTATCTGACACTTGCACAACAAACAATTTTCTATACAAATGTCGTGCAAAATCCCTGCTTCAAGCTAAGCTAATGTTTTTATCTATATGATGTACGAACTTCCAGTTGTTATGGATAGAGATATATCATACGTATGTCACAAACCACCATAAAAAGTCTTTTTGAGATGACTTACAAACTTTACGTAGGTAGTGTGAGATGTTATAGGCATAAATGCCCTCTTATTGTGTGTTATTTACAATAGCTTTGCATATCCAGTACTAAACAGCAGAAGCAGGCTTTACACACAGACATATCTTGACTGCAAATGTGTAATTTTTTTCAATAAACGATTCTTTGAAATTCCATTTGAGTTTTCACATTGACATTAATGTAAAGCTGAATGTATATTAAAGCTATGTTTTTTCACCTGTGAAGGTCTCCGGTGCTATGCTAAATTCCACCGCAAGCGAAGGGTGACCCGAAGGCGTGGGCGCTGCGTGGAGCCAGAGTCCGCCGACGGTGACCAGGGAGCCTTCATCACCATCTGAGGGGGGTCTGGGGGGATAACCATGGCCCCACAGCCCCCCACCTTTCCTGCCATGGACTGCAAGATGGACTAATCCTACATTCAAAAGGACAGTGGGTCAGTTAAACAGCTGAACTGACTCTTGCTCACACGTAATGTACATTTGCTGTGTGTTTTAAATTCAGAAGTGTACCTAAGTGTACCTTCATCTCAGTTGTACTGTACATATTCATTTGTGTCTGAGGAGGAACAGAAACTTTTTTACTGAGAATGTTTTCTGCGGAAGCCTTAGCAGCCCACGGTATTTACCCTTTACAACAAAAATCACCCTTTAATTGTATTTGATTTCCCAAGATCTTGAAATCAAATACAATTAAAGGGTGATTTCCAGTGCAACAATGTATTAAACACAAATCTCGGATAAAAAGGCATGAAAGCACACGTAGAAATGCGATAACTAAAGAGTTTTATCGTCAGGCTTACGGACGATGGTGTTATTGGCCTGCACACAACAACGCCATCAAGGGGATTCTCCTTTTGTTTAGTGTTTTCATTTTGCTGTTTTTGTTGTTTCCTTTTTTCACAACCAGAATAGATCCTCTCACTGAAACATTCACAGCTGCTCTGACACAAGAGGGTATTGCATAATTTGCAGGAAATTAACATTTTTTATCTCATGATAACTTGAGAAAGCAAGATAATGTTTAGAAAATGAGTATTATGAGAAATGAATGAAATAGGTGTAAAAAAGTAAAGGAACTATGTGAATCCATGGCCTTTTAGGGCTTCCATATATTCCCAACACTTTGCTTTAACTATTGTTTCCAGTGGATTGTTTTTGCTTGTTTTTGTTCATTTTGTAAGATAAATTGATGCGACTCCTTACCTGCACTCATTAATAGGGGGTTCAGAATTTGAGTTCAGTAGATGAATGGATGGAATGGGTGGGTGAATGGATGGATGAGTAGTAGCGATGGAAGTATGGAACATCTCAATGACATGTTTCTGTAACTGGATTTTTTCCCTTTGCATCATCCTCTGGCTTTATTTAATGGAGAGATTTTTTCCTATAGAGCTTGAGATGGCCATCTGCTCTTTGTGTAATGTGTTAGCTTTTTAAAGCCTTAGAAAAATTGTAATTTGTGTTTTGTTCTGACGTCAGTGTCCTAATTAAACCTCAACAAATGATTGATTTCTGTTGTGTACAGAATATTACATCAGTGTTATTGAGTTTCTGGCTTTGTAGAGCTTGTTGTGTTAACGATAAGTGAAAGGTTGTGAAAATCCCTAAATAGTTTGCTTTTACATTAGTAATAGTGTTACCCTGGCTGTGTAAACACTTTAACCTTTTGATCCTTAGATTTATATGCCAATTACAGTGCAAAATGTACAAGATACAAAAAGTAACATACACACAGTACACACTACTTGAGCATTTATTACTTAGCAAAGAACACAAAATATTTGCAACACATGAGTGAAAGAAATTAATAGTAACTAAATTGATTGTGCCACTTTTAGCAGCAACAACTGCAACTGAAGGCTTCACATCTTTGCAGAATTGTTTTAATTCAGCCACAATGGAGAGCACTTGTGCATGAATTTCTCATTCAATGTGCCTGCCACAGCATCTCAATGGGGTTTAAGCTGGATGTTTGATTAGGTTTTGTTGTATAATCCAACTGAGCTTGAGCTCCAGATGACCAGACGTCCTCCGGCAGGATTTTCAGGTAAAGAACAGAATTCATGGCTCTATTAATTGTGTCATGTTGCCCAGGCCCTGAAACAGCCACGCATCTTCAGACCGTCACACTACCACCACCATGTTTGATTGCTGTTACAACGTTCTTACTGCGGAATACTATTAGCCTATTAGCCAGTGACCAGGCAAGCAGAACTGCACACGGATGCCAGGCACGTCAGGACCCCGCCGAACAGGCCAAGGGGCAACTCAGGGAGCACAAGCCTAGAGAACAAAAGGGGAACAGGTTAAGGGCACGAATCACCACCATGTACAATCAGACACTCAACCCGGACATAAACACACAGCCACCCAAAAGGACAAATACAGACACGCAGGACAGGGGCCAGGCTGGAGCTTATAAAGGGCCGGGGAAGACTAGGAGCAGGTGACACAGATAACGAGCGGGGTGTGGTACACAGGACAGGTGAAACAGTTGACGAGCGGGGAGTGACACAAACGGAACACACAGCCTACTAAGGGAACAAGGGAGGAAAGGGAGACCAGGACAGACACAGGAACTCAGTAAACTGGGGAAGACGAACGGGGGCGAGGCGACCGTAACAGCCTCATATATTTTCATGAGGTTTATTTCTGTAGTTATTCTGACTTCTTATGTTTATCAATATAAACAATTTTTAAACATACAGCTTTAAATTATGTTTTATTGATTTGCCTTTTTCTACATGACTACATGGTTCGCTTTGTAAACAAAACTGGAGATGTACAGAAAAACATATTGAATATCATATTACTCAGGATCTGACAAAAAATGCATGATCACGTAGGTCTAAAAGCCAGGATTTTGTACTTGTGGCAGTGGTGGTAATGGCAGATATGACTGTTAAGTAGGATAAGGTCTTGCGACCGCATTTAGCCCTCTCCTGCATCCCTAATCCTAGTGAGGATTAAGGAGTTACAGATAATGAACTCTTTATTTGACTTAAGTTTAGTTTACTCTAGCCTCATCTAAAGATTACAGTTTACCATTTAAAACGATGAGGACAGGACCAGCGTTGGAGGTCCAGATGTTGATGGCTAGATTGCCTATAAGTGCACACTGATGTTTTGTGTCTTATATTGTCAGGATAGTATGAGGGCTCTGTTTGAGCGCTAAGGACTTGCTGGCTTTGTCATTGAGGCGTGAGAGCCTTGGGCAGTGTGTGTGTGTGTGTGAGAGAGAGACTACTGCAGTGACCGCATGCCTGTGTGTCCTCCAGACTGAGAAACAGCGCGTGGCAGTACAGCTGTCCTGGGACTGCAACGCACCCCACCTGCAGTTAATGACCTTGTTCTTCTGCACTTTCTCTCCTTCTTCTTCTCCCTCTGCTCATTAAAAGAGTAGTTTGGCCAAAAATCTAATTTATGCTATTTCTCCCCTGTGGACTCAACCAGCCAAGACATGTTTAATGCCTGCACTTCTTTAGTTTTGCATTGGAGACACAAAGCTAATGTAGTTAAGAAGTCGCTTATGGCTAACCCTATCAGCATTGCACAAACTACACATCTGACAAAGCCAGCAAGCCCTTAGAGTTCAGACAGAAACCTCATACTGGCCTGACAACCTAAATGTGTTGGGATGTTATCTTAAATAGACTTAAATTGTGTGGTTTCTTGCACTGTATGTATACTGTTAAAAATGAACAGGCAGAAAATACACAAACACATTTGCTCTGGGCTTGGCCTGCAGGTTTCATTGCTTTGCTACATTGGCTATGTAGGTTAAATGGAGAAAAAGTAAACTCCAGGCACCAAGTCCTTTCTGAACCACTATATTTATTTTTCTAAATGGAAAGTAATCAACACCAACTTGGCATGGAATAAAATGAAATAAGTCATTTCTGCACATTAAACACTTCACATAAAGATTCTAGTTTAGAAATATTAACCCTTTTAGAAGTAAGTTCTTTAAAAGACACACACAATCCAAAGCGGAACAGATTACATAATAGATCATAATGACAGATAATACGTAGCATAATAGACCTTCATGCCTTCAATTTCACTATTTTCGAACTTGTCTTGACCTTCAGTTAGTGTTAACTTATTGTCCTAAGGACATTTGGAAAAAAGTGAAAAAAGAATGAAGTCCTACCCGTAAGAGTCAGTTATCTTTAGTTATAGATTCGCACTCAGTTTAGATGACATGAGAGGTTAAAAGTGTCAAAGCATTTATTATACCGGAGAATTTTCAAATTAATTTATGACCAAATGACTCACGTTATCCTGGTTCCTGTAAATAAAGACATTCCCAAACAACTAAATAAACTGATTGCCAAAGTTTCGCATGAGGTTTGCACACGCCATTTTCTCTAGTATATTAAATTAAAGTCATATTTTTTCTTTATAGATATAAAATCAGCTGAACAAATAATTTGACCGTCAGTGTCCAGTTATCGTTATTTATCCTTTATTAAGTTTTTGTACAAAGTCTCTCTCTCTCTCTGCCTACTACCCTCTGCCCATAAATCTGCCCCAATGACCATTTTTCTCTTTATTCTCCACTGTCTTCACACATGCCGCTATGATCGAGCACAAAGCCAGTCTGATCAATAGCCCTAAGTGTTTGAAAGAGAAATATTAAAAGTCTTTATCCTTACCGATATTTCATCACAAAAGCACACTTTTTACACACACATTGTTCTAGACATCGCTCTGTTGTTTCTGTTGCTTCCCTTTCCCTGATATATTTTTTAACACTGTCCTTATGTCGCCCTGCTGGAGAGAAGCCAAAGCAATGATAGATCACACTCACATGCACACACACACACACACACACACACACACACACACACACACAAACACACACACACACTGCCTGAGCACATGGTGGGACCTGCCTTGACTGTAAAACACCCTATAAAGCATGAGATAAAATGAGTTGAGAGAGAGAGAGAAGGGCTTTCTGAAACAATGACGTTGTGCATGATCTGATCATTCACTTCAGCCCTCTTTAATATTTTTAAGAGATGCTTTAAAAGTCACACACCCTATGAGAAATGGATTTAGTAATGAGTCCTGCTAGGTCTCAGAACTGTGTGCACCAGGTCTCAAACACCGTTAGCTAACTGCAGTAGTGGGGCTGTGCAAGATTTCAGCAATAGAACACAAGAGGGAGGGCGTTATCACGAATAACATCACGGCTGTAATTCAGTTACAGGCACGGCTGAAGGTGATCATTAGCCTCACTGTTATTCGTGACATGCGAAAGAAAAAAGTAAAGCAAAAGGTCCCAAAATGTTTGTTTTGCATTCATTTCTGGCTCCAGTTTTTAGTTGTTGAAGTTGTTGAAGTAAGTTTTGCCGACCTTTGACGGACCTTTAATTTGATGCAGACCTGCTGTCACACAATTCTTCAGATTCTTACCGAACAGGCTGTGATGTGAAATTTTTAATAGTAGGAGGGAAAATTGCTAAAAGGTTGCTAAACAATTTGTTATTTGGCGGTCGATGCTCAACAGAATGATAGAGTTATTGTGAAAAAAGAATGGCATCATTAGAACTAACTGCTGTATAATATGAGGATGTAAAAGGAATAATTAAAAGTAATATCTCAACAGTGGCTTGCAGCTATACATCATCCCATGTATTATGGGATTTATTATAAAAGAAGCTTCACTAATTCACCAACATTGTGCTTTCCATGGCTGCCTGAATTAAACTAAAGTCACAAACTCTTGCCTACAGAGTGACATCTTGGTCGGCACCAGCTGCCTTGATCCTATCATTCAGCCTTACGTTCCATCTTGCTCCCTCCAGTTCTTCAAGGAACATTGTCTGACTCTGCCATCCCTACACATAGAGCAAACCCAATCCAGACTGGTCTCCTTCTTGGTTTCCTGCTGGTGGAATGAGTTACCAACGGTGACCAGGGCAGCAGAATCCATCTATTTCTTCAAAACCATCCTGAAGTCTCATCTGTTCCGAGAGCATCTCATCTATCTTCTAGTACTCCTACATAAAGATCTTAACACTTAGAACTCTCCTCTGATTCTCACACTGTCCTTGAGTGTTTCAGTGTATCGTAAGTCACTTTGGATAAAAGCATCAGACAAATGAATATAATTCAATATCTTTAATATGTTGAATGATTTTGTTGCCATTTCGTGGCTGAGAAAAATATTGCCATTTCATCTCAACAGGAGAGATGGAATCTAGTGATGTTTCCTCTTCTGTGAAGTTCTTTGATCACATATATAAACTCTGGACTCTTCAGAATGTCCATTTTAACATAGACTGGTTTGTTCCAGTTCAGAGAGCATGTAGCTCACAATGGAATAGCTTAATTTCAATTCTGAATACAGTAACTGTCTATATTCTCAGACAATTATTTCTCTTTTTGCCTCTTCCTCTTTCCTTCTGTGTTTGTTTCCCTTTTTTTTATTAATGTTCTGAAAACTGTTCCTGCCACCAGGACTCAAAGCTCCCATAAACTCTGGACCCATGTTACTAAGAATTTCCATTACATTAAGTGGAGAAATTATTTGTGGAATGATATGTAAGATGTGAACAAATAACCTGTCGCGATCCAGGAGAGATGTAAACACTCTGGACTGCGAACTGCCTCGTAGCAAGGAGCAGACGGGAACGCGAGGATCCATTGTAGGGGTTTCATTGGCGTACATGCAGGTAACCGAAAGGAAAATGAGGACAATGAAACCACAGAGACGAGACGTACACACAATCCTTAAATACCACAGATAACACAGGGCAGCTGGTAATACAAACAGTAAACAGGTGGGAAAATTAGGACACGTGATAATAACAAAACAAAGGAGCACATGGCACAGGACAGAACGAAAACAAATCACTGTGGCCCTTACTGGGCCTCAGCTATGACATAACCAGAGTAAAGGACAGAGCGAAGTCAACATTTACCTGGAAATAAGGGCTATTCATCTCACTAATACTGGACATCTAATGAGCAAAAAAACATCACTTCACAAACAATATGATGTTGCAGTGGTCTGTATGGAGAAACGTTGGATTCAGTAGGACTTTCTGCAGCATTCTGAGGAACCGTGTAATTACCATGATGACATGCTGTTCTGAGCATATCAAGGATATTAACCGTGTATCAGGAACTGCATGCTTTGTTACAAAAAGAGCATAACTGGCCTGTTACCATGTCATTAGTATCCAAGTAATTAACATTAGCACCAGAGAGCACATAACAATATATTTTTATATCAATGTGTTCCGTCAGAAACCTGGTTTGACTCAATCGGTTCTTCATTACATTAAATCAAGAGCTGCTGATGGAGTTTCACAAATCCAAACAACGGCTGGAGAAACCGAGAAGGAATCCTCTGTGTTCTCCTCACCAGCTCACACAATATCAGTATCAATATTGCGTTTATTCTAATGTTAACTGCACTAAGACACATTAATTATCACAGCCTGATAAAAAATAAAAAAATTAATTTTTTAAAAGATAAATATATATATATATAGATTAATCTCATTGTAATCTTGAGATTAATCTAGATTAATCTAGATTAAAATGCCACCCCCCCTCAAAAAATGATCCCAATGCCTGTTTTTATAGTGTAAACCATAAATATTTGGAACTCAGTTTAATACATTACCCTTAACGTGAGAGAGAGCGAGAGATAGAGAGAGATACGGAGAGAGAGAGATGATCGCATGAAGAGACAGAGAAAGGGAGAGAGAGCGGGAGAGAGAGACAGAGAGAGCGAGAGAGACAGAGATAGCGAGAGTGAGAGATGATCCGCGCGTTCCGGAAAAGTAACGAACGACAGAGGCAAATGAGAGAGTGACAGAGAGAACGAGACAGGTTTAAAACAGGCGCAATCCAGAAAAGTCACGAACCAGAGAGAGAAAGAGAGAGAGAGAAAGAAAGAGACCGACAGAAAGAGAGAGTGTAAATCCGCGCTAAAATATCAAGATGAAAGTCATCATAGCTTGCGTAGTATAGACCCAGCTCCCAACCCAACTTTGTGAATAGATTAACGTTTTTTTTTTTTTAAGAGTCTCACATTAATGCAGCACGTTAATGCCGATAACGACCCACTGCTAAACGTAACATAATGGAGCGGGGTCACGTGACTCCACACGCGGTAGTGTTTTTAGGGAGAGTAATAGAAATAATCGACCTGGAAAAAATTTGATGGATTAAAGGTTCTGAATGACGATTTTGATTATTTTTCGATTAATCGCCCAGCCCTAGCAAAACATCATATTATTGAACTTCTCTGTGCTTTTTCTTCCAATATGGACACTAACTGACCAGTTTTACTCACGCTCGTGAGTGACCTGCAACTCTCCCAGGAAAGCATTATCTATTTAGAAAACACAACAGTTGACTTTGCAGCAAACTAGGATTTGATTACCTATCCAGCAAACACACCATTATACGCCAATAAGTAAAATCCTTGAGCAATGCCAAATATGCCTATATCAGTAACCTGATTACACTGTAAGTCACTCTAAATGAGAGCATTTGCCAAATGCATGCGTGTAAATATAAACTTGTTCCACCTTAAACGCAACAAAACAAATCTTCAGCAGAAACAACACGGCCAGTTCCATGGGATGTTGGAATATCTCTGCTGATTGGTTGCCATCTATCTATCTTATAGTCACATGTGAACACACCACAGCCCAGCATACAACGTGAACAGTGAGAAATTCTTTCTGTGCATTTAACACATTTACCAAGTAAAGCAGTGGGTGGGGATGGTGCCTTGCTCAAATGGCACTGTGGTGCCACTAGCAGTCCTGGGACTCAAACCCACAACCCTCTCATTAGAAGGGCAACTCCCTAACCACTAGAATGCCAGTGGCCCAAATTTTCCCTCCAGGCTGCCTGAAATGCTGATTATCTGGTTGAAAGACTGGCATTTCACTTGCTACGCTACTGGGGTTGAGAGGCTAGATACAAGGTAAGTAATAAAAAAGGTATCTAATAAAACTAACAAACCTGCTTCAGAGTGTATACTCCTTATCCTTTCAACATGAATGGGTGGGCTAAAATGAGGTATGCTGAATGGCCCATCATATCTAAATGTGATGACAAATTATGCCTGTGCATCTTAACACACTATTCTCGTAAGTTTAGTTTCAGTGGACTGTGCTGTAAGATATTTCAGCATCTATATATAGTGCTTCAAGCCCTTTACATCAGAAAAGGTAAGGTATGGACTGAATGATATGGGATCTTAAAGCCTGAAAGACAAAGGGAGCGCTCAAATTTTACAAGGGAAAATGTTGAAGGCGTCTCACTCCTTCTGCTTACATAATGTATGAGTGTTCATTCTTAAAACAAAACCAGTCTGTGTCTAGTGACTTCAGTGCTTCATATTTATATGTGTGAAAATGTAACAGACTCAAATGGGACTTTCTCATCGCTGCTTTCATGTTTTTCACAGACAGAGATTTCCAGAATCTCACTTTGATCTCCACCTTGGATTAGCTCCCAACTGGATTCGTGGACACAGGGGAATCACACACACACACACACACGCACGCACACACACACACACACGCACGCTACCACTTTCACATAAGCACAGCTTCTTTCTCACCATTGTGTGCCATAACAGGAGACACTGAAGAAAAAAACTCTCGCTTACAGATATGCTGTTGGACAGAGTAAAGAAACTGCATAGACAAGCAACACTTAGCTTCCACCTCACTCTAACTACAACTAAACAGTGGAATAATTACTGTTGTTGAATAAAACATGCTGCACTGAATGGCCCTCAACATGTCAGAAATGGCCTTGGTTTGCTGGAAAGGAAAAGAACATTCTTGGTGGTGTGGAGGTTTCAAAAGACAAACTGTGTGTTTGCTTATGAAAAAAGTCCTTATTATACCTTTCAGTCCTTGCCTCTCTCTCTCTGTTTCTTCTCTGAGGGCCATGCATTACTAATATATTACCTCTCCATTCTGACATCTCTTCCAATTGTTGTCTCTCTATGTAGACTTCTCTCTCTCTCTCTCTCTCTCTCACACACACACACACACACACACACACACACACACACACACACCGCTCTTGTGCTTTTCCTCATGCAGCAGTACATATACTCTATCTTATTCTGTGCTATGCATTAAAAACATTTCTCCTTCACTCAGATAACTCTAACCCCATTTCAGCTGGACGTGACTGTTTGGACTCATGTGGTTTATAGTTGGAGTTTCCATGTCCGCTATTTTTTGGTTATACTTCTGTCAATGCAGACACAAACATCTATAAAATGCATAAACTTGAACTACATCCTGATTTAGCATTAGAGAGACATGATATTTATTTGTCGAGGGTTATCAGTGCAGTAAAAATACAATAAAGTAGACAATGTGTCGCTTATTTCTTAAAATGTATCCCTACTTATAAATACTTTTATATGACTATTTTCCAACTACTCAGGTTCCATTTAACTTAAACAAGCTGCTGTGCTTCATTCAAAAAGCAGCCTGGACTGAAAGGCACCTTTCAGCCTCAGTGAAAACGGACTGGGGGCAACAAGTAAATTTGGACACTGCGTTTATGTACTACAGTTACATTGTTTGTCTCAGAAAAACAAGAAAAAAATCAATGATTTAAGCCTTTTAACAGGACTTTTTACTGGTATGGCTGTGTTCTTGCAGGCGACTTCTCATATTTCAAACTTATATTTGTTCATCATCAGAGGGTGATAACATTTACTGACTGATTTGCATAATGCTCCAGAGTACTCTAGGACTGAGTTATATTATTTAAACAGTGTTGAAACAGAAGAGTGCTGAATGGGCTGAACTGACCTCAGTAATGATTTTGTGATTTGACAGGTTTTAGTGAAAAAAAGTTTGTGTGTAATTATTCTGTAATGTATTGCTTGGCAAAATTGCAATAACAGTGAACCAATATAATCGCAACACTATATTTTCTAGCTTTCAACCATACTTGTTTCAGTGCTTTTTAACATTCTCTCTCACTCTCACTGTCTCACGTTCTTGCATTTGTTCTCCATTCCATGGCTATGGCAAGTAATGGTGACTCGAGGGTGTGAGGCCTTCTAATTAAAGCACCAGTGCTGCTGTACAACATGCTGTTGCAGTTCTGTTCAAGTTCAAGTTCAAGTTCAAAGGGCTTTATTGTCATTTCAACCATATACAGTTAGTACACAGTGAAACGAA
>JBBPDH010000130.1:8511379-8545830 GCA_037974565.1 Clupeocharax schoutedeni
AGCCCAACTAATCGATAACGGCATTCGTTGACAACAATTTTCATTATCAATAATTATCAATTTTATCGATTAGTTATTGCAGCCCTAGTTCAATCTGTTCCAGTTTTGCCTATGGGATAAGTTGTAAAATTTGCACTTGTGCTGCAGTAGATGTTGAAGTTTTTTCAAAGACACACGGGTTACTTGCATAAAGAAATAGTCTGTGTCTCGCTTTTATTATTCAGCAAAATCTGTGTTAAGTGGCCAACTCTCCCACGCATTTTAAATCGGTACATCCCCAAATTAGATTGGGGATCTGCATTTATAGGCTTTAATTTACATTTAAAATATATTCTGGCCAGAAATTAGCAAAATAAAGGTAAATATTACTATTCGTTACTACTACTGATTATGAAATCTAAATCGATTCCCTTGTTTCATTGCTCCGCTTCAGAAGTTGTTCTTGATTCTGCAATGCTACCTAGGGGCCACTAGATCCAGCACATGGAGATTATGCTTCAAAGGAACACACGAACCCACAAAGTCCTTCTCGGAACATCGCTGCACAGTTATGTAAAAAGTCTCCTTTCTTTTTCCAGGACAAACACCCACCCTGAGCACCCCATCGTGTCTCCTTTTGTTTCTGTAATCACTCAGAGGCTCTCTTCTGTTTGTGCTGAGTCACCCAGTCCCACACAGAGGCGCTCATCGTCTCCTTCACCCGAGAACCACTTTAACCACCATCTAGCCCACTGATACTCAAAACTGCTCTACTCAGGTGTACATCTGTGTGCTTACATTTCTCAGATGGACTACAAAGACTAGCTTTGGAATGAGACAAACAAATGTAACTCGGAGATATAAAAAGAGAAGTAGGACAAAATCAATGATCTGGATTTTAACATACTGAATCAATGTATTTGCTAATTAGCAAGCTATCACTTGCCAAGCGCAAATATGAGCTAGAATTACAGATGTGCAAATACTGCTGGGAATAGACTTGAGCATTTTCATTCATTTTTTTCCATTATTGTGATATTCTATTAGACTCTCTAATTGCCTTAATTCTAATGTTTGCTAATGCTTTCTCAAACTGAAAGAGAATATTTGAAAGTTCAGGAAAACTGGACTCAAACTCTTTACTTTTCCATCTCACGTTTGGTCCTCTTGTTCTATTAACTCATCCCTACACTCTCTCAACTGCCCCTCCTTCCTTTTACATTTCCACTTGGAGAGATTCTGGAGACCAAAGCGACATTACTGTCCCCCCCTCACCACACCCCCATCTACCCCATAAGTACCCTTCAAAGGAACCATGTAGTCTTGGTTTGATGACACAGCTCACTTGTGTCACTCAAGCTCCCTGTGGACTGCTTCAACACACACATCCACCCACCCACCCAAATACACACGCACACACACACACACACACACACACTCACTTAAGACTGAGTCACCATTCAGTGGCACAGTTCAGGTGCGAAAAATAGGGTTGCACTGCTTTTCACAAAAATAAATGTGCCAAAAATGGTTCTTTGAAGCAATGCCATGAGAGAATCACTTTTGGTTCCCTAAAAAACCTCTGAAAAGATTAAATGAAATGTATGAATGTGATGAATGGTTTAAGTGTCAAGTACCTTTAGTTTTTGCCTAGAATTGTGCATCCAAGGGCTATTTAAGAATCTCTTCAAGAATACAGCAAAACCCATGTCCTTTACCGAGTGCTCAGTAACAGGAGAGCGCTAACTAGTTAGCCATGTTATGCTCCCACAGCTAAAGGCTAAAGCATGAGCAGCGAGCACATTCCTAGGAAAAACAGGCCCCCAGAGGAGCAGCTGCCAAGTCTTTCTCCAAGTCGAAACTCAACTGTAGTTTTCCAAAAGCTTTATCGTGTCCTTGCTTCATTTATACAGACCTCTGGCCCTGGTGAATGCCACCTCCCACATAACTCTTAGCAAATTACAGTTGACCGCTAGGTCACAGGGGAGGGCTGTATTTTCAGCTCTACCCTTGACAGACAAATGAGGAGACATAATCAGAAAAAAAGGAGGAAGGAAAGCTATCGTGGCAGATGACCTTTAGATGAAGAGGTCATCTCTCAAAGGCTTGTCTGTCTGTCTGAAAACCCAGGAGCAGTGGTATGGAACGCTGTATGCTAGCTATTTGTTTCGTGTGGGCTTTGTCAGTTTTCAATAATGCTCAGTGTTGTGCAAAATCCCAGCGTATATATATCCACTGTTTATGAGAACCTCACTCTCTTGAGTGACTCATCCCCCCCTTCGCATACCTCAAAAAAGCAATAGTCTTCAGGCTTCATATTTAATCCACCCTCCCCCTAGCCCTCTCTAATCATAAATCTAAGTCACAGTGCACAGTGGGCCGACACTACTAATTGATATTGCTTTCACTGCAGTAAAGCTCATCTTGGCAGGGTGCTCCATAGTTAGACGTCAGAGTCAGGGTAGGCTCAGTCCTTTTTTGTGAAGAGCACTTAAAAAAACAGCAATGAGGTAGTGCAGGTGCACGGTTACCGCTGTTATAAGGCTCCTGTTAATTACGTCCTCAGAGCTCAAGCGAACAAAGGCCTGTGGAAGACACCTGGTGGCTCAGTCTGACCTCAGGCCCTCCTTGTAGTTCACCCAAAATGTGTTTTCCCCCAAGGAGTTCCTGGCTTGCTAGTTATAATGAAAGAACAGAAATTATACAGAGATCCTACTATTAAATAACTTCATATTTTTTGGACTGCAGCTAATTCCTATTACACTTCAGTCACTTCCCTGTTTTGGCTTCACCAAGGAGCTGCTGGCTGTCTACCCTCTTTCCATTTTGATTTGGGTCAAAGGAAAAGTGAAGGCAATGGCAAGGGAGAAAGTGATCCGGCCCAAATTCAAGAGTGTTGCTGCTGCAGGGGGTGGTGCTCAAGAGACCTGTCAAGAGACCTCTTCTCTCAGAAATGAGAGGTGGAGATGTAGACAGGGATAGAGTAAAGAGCTACATGTGATGCATGGTTCCTTTCCTTGAAGAAGTTTGTGCTTCTGAGCAGCTTCATGAAGTCTTTGACATTCACTTCACAGCAATTCACTACAATTACACTGTATTGTAAGACACTGAAACAAAGAATTTTTCCAGGAATGTGATTCGTAGAAACCAAAACTGAGAACTCTAGAAGCTATAATAGTTTAAAACACAGGGACTTGGAAGGAACAAATATAGTATTAGTGAAAGAAACGAATGAAGATGATCAGAAATAGTATGGCAAAAACTGTCTGAAAAAGACAGACAGAAATAACTGTGGACTGCCATCTGTGTTGATTCTACAATCTAGAGTGGAGTTTCATTCCAAAATGCTACTGATATATAATATAATTATATTATATAATATAGTATATAATACTATATATATAAATATAATACTAACTTATTATATAAAAAGTTTTTGAAAAGAATAATATCAGAGGTATAAGGCAAAATTCACAGGTATGTCACTAATGATATTAAACATTATATAGCACTGATATTTAATTTTCCCATCAATGCATATCATGGAAAAGAAAACTCTTCTTGTACTATTTTGAAATGAAAAAATGCAACATTGCAGTATTTATGCAACATGGCTATATTTGCGGGGCAGCTAGTGGCCAAGTGGTTAGAAAGCTGCCCCTGCGATCAGAACCTGTTGCTGGTTGTCCACTGCTTCATTTGGTGAATGAGTTAAATGCAGAGAAAGAATTTAACATTGTTCACACTGTGTGCTGTACTGTGGTGCATTCATGTGATTATAAGGGGACACTTTATTTTACTTTAAAAGCATTTTCATGACAAATATATTTTTTGTGATGCAACAGTATTTAATACAGAGCATGGTATAGCCACATTTTTAAAAATGTTGTGAGGGAAACTTTATTTTATTTTTTTTAAGAAAGAAAATACAGGAAGTACTCTTAATGCCCATGTATCATAACAATAACATATCGACATACTGTCCAACCCTACACTAAAAATGGTCAACAGCTTAAATATTTGGCGTCAGAAGAAAATTAAAGATGTGTTATTTCCAATAAAATGGTTATTTTAAGAACCACTCATGGAAAGGATCTTTAGGGTATCTTCTACCTTCCCTTGGCACGACTCTAAAGAGCACCTTTTTACATTCTTTCTAAGAGTGCAACGGCACAAGAGGTGCTCAATTTTGGTCTTGTCTTCAGCACGTCGTCTGCTGATCATGCAGTATTGACGGCTCAGCGTGGTGACAGACAGAGGTTCAGGCAAATGGCAGGACAGTACGCTTAGAGTATGTTTCTTTGGCAGGAAGTCTGAGGAACTCCGGCAGCATTGTTAGCCTGCCGCCGTCCTCACTCAGTTCCTGCCGTGTGTGTCCCATTTACCTCCCACTCAACCCTCAACTCCGAGCTGCTGTTCTCACCCAGCGCTGACAGCAATGCCCCTTCCCCTAATACACACACGCAGACACACATGTGTACCCCCTCCCGCAGCCTTACCCAAAGCTGAGGGGCTTGTGTGTAGGCACATAAGAGTGTCCTCATATTCTCTGTGTGCATCACAATTCCTCTGGCTCTGCACTGACTTGGAGAGTTATTTAAAGAACAGCTAGCAGAGAGGGATTTTCATGTGCTCCGGTTGGGGGGGTTAGGGTGTGTGGGGGGGTTGTGGATCCTTAGCCAAATGCTTCAGCGTCATACTGAAACATCAGGGCTCACAGGAACACAGCGGCAAAGGCTTACGGTGGCAGATGCATGGGTGCTGCCTATGAATTCAGTGAGTCTATTGTCAGCATACATTTCAATGGTTTTAAAGGAATTGGACACAAAACAGATTAGGAGTCAAAAGTAGCGAAAAGAATTTTTACCCACTTGCGTCATATATTTACGTAAGGTTATTAGCTAAATTAGGTAATTCTTCGCAGGCAACAACTTAACATAGCAAGCAGGAGGTGAAAGACAAGGCAATTCTGCAATTTTTACAACAAGCTCCCCTCATGAATGCTACAAATGCAATACTACTTACAGAGGCAGAGGCATGTTTGGAGTCGATATCTGGAAAATACAGGAAGGTTTTAGGTCTTTGTCACCGAATGATCCGAGTGGAAGCTTTTTCCGTTTTTTTTTTTATTTCATCACAGTCTATGGAGGCTCTGAGCATAAATGCATAATAAATTGAAATTCGAAAAGGCGTTGAGACCAAGCTGAGCCTTTCATTTATCATGCCCACTACCACAAGGCTGCCAGCAATGCTTCCTCATGCTAATGCCATTGAACCCAGGCTAGCAATCGCTCTGGCAACTGGTTCAGAACAGCCATCATGCTGAACCCATAACCAACCCCCCTGCCCCCAAACATGCACACACACACACATCGCCTTACTGAGGCGATTAGGCCTACCTTCTAATAGAAGGTACAAGCTTCTGATATGTCTGTTTTGTCTGGGTCAGGATTTTCTTTTGTCTATTCGTAACCTGTGTATGAGCACGTCAGGGTGGTTTAGTGGATGGCTGCCTATTGTGGGTGTGAAAAATGCCTTGTAGTCTAGGACATGGCGATGGAAATACAGTAGATAGCAGCTTAAGTTGAGAAATGTTAGTGGCAAACTGAGGATGTTTACTTGCTTTTGCTAACAGCAGGATGCCATTAATCCTCTCTATCCCCTTAAACGCAGCGAGCATACCTTTTAATAGTCTTGTGCGTACCCATAATGCCCTCCTAAATGTTTATTTCCATGCCAGCAATTAAAACAACCTTCTCTCTTGTCTCACCATTCAGGAGCTTATAAATTACCTTACACTGTTTTCTCTCAGATTCATTGCTGGAGACTGAAGTTTCATGTGTATTCAACCAAGGAACAACTACAGAAACCCATGACTCTGAGCATAAATAAATCTTTAAATTATATAATTCTGCACCATTTAAAAACTTTTCTACACAATGTAGAAAAATGACTAAACTGATCTAGGCATTTGTTATTTTGTGTCATAAAGTATAGAGGCATCTTGTAGGCAGTTATGATATGCAAAATGCCAAGCCATTCCATTTTCTACTGTGCTGTCTTACAATCTGTGTGATCGGTGAAGTGTGGAATAAGCTAGCTGGGAGAGAATGGAGGGGAAAGTCAATGGCAAACTGGATTTCTAGCCAACTTTGTGACTTCTTCCGCTTCAAAACAAAACAAAAAAGAGAAAACATAAGGTGAAGGGTGAATTTAACATTAAAGCAAGCCAGCTGTCATAGACTGCAGAGATTTTAGTGAGCCTGCACTGTGATGTTCTTTCAGCAATGATTCTTTTGGGATCTCTCATGAGTTTCTGTATATAGACTGATGTGTTAAGTTTCATATCTATGTATTAAATGCACACTATAATATATTTTAATCATATTAGTAAAGAGGTAATGAACCTTATTTGGAAAAAGTAATAATAATAATTATAGAAACAAAAATATATATGTAAGTGGGTGTCCCTATCGGGCTCATCAGACTGATTATTTAATTGATTTATCTTGACAGCTCTAATTCTGAAACACTACTATTGCCAGCACCAAGTAGATTAATCACAAAATAAGAGCAAAACTTCAAAACATGCCATATGTTAGGTGCTTTAAATACATTAATCTCAAATGCCAAGCATTTTCGCATGTGTTATCTTTAGCCAATAGAATGGATTCCAAGCACCATTTCCAGTAAATACAAGCCTACAAAGCAAACTTTAAAAGTTTAAACCAAACCTTCAGCAATCAAGCTCAATCCAGGGATCTATTTATAGAAGAAGCCATTTTAATACACTTCTGCTTTTTGGCCAGAATATTATCATTAAAGCACACAGAAGCATGTCTATAATTGTAAGTTATATATTCTCTTCATTATTACCTTTCCTAATGAAAATTGGGCAGAATGCCCCTCATATCAGAGTCTAACTTTTGACAGTTTCAGAGAGGCGCACACTCCCTAAATTCCTGAGCAAAGGTGGATCTTTTCAGAACTGCTGAGCAGACACTATAACGATATATTGGGCAAGGCCTGTAAAACTACATCAGTGGTCTACAAACCACTAAATCAGGTCAGCAGAGCAGATTAAGGACTACAGTCTTATGAACGGCAGATAAATTGATATATATATATATATAGCATTAAAATGAAATATTAACTATATTACATATATACTGTGTATTACTAAATTGCCTGCTTCTAATTATAACTTCCACTTCTAACAAATGTTATAAAATGCAGTATTAAAAAAAATAATGGAAAATGTATGCAATGCAAGTCTTCCCGACTAAAAGAAACTCCTGAGATACAGGCTGTTTACTGAATCACAAGAGCTCCCAAATTACTAATGGAAGGCATCGGGCTCCCAATGTTTCAAGCGCTTCTACCCATGTGCACATCCTACCACCCTCTGCTGGATTGGGAGCACTCCCGCTCTAGCTATTAATCAGGGAAAATGGATGACAGCTGCCTGTAATTAATCTGCATGCCAAGCAACGAGACGCAGGTTCTGCTATGGAGAGACGATTCCTGCCGTTTATGACTTTTTCATAGGAGGACTCATGTATAATGGAGGCTCAGCAAAAGGAGCAGCAGATGAGAGAGCAAATGGATGGAGTGGGAGAACTTGTTAGTGGGGCAGCATGACTGCTCACTCTACCACAATGTCCCTGGCAGACACCCCTTAACAATTCATGGAGGGGTCTTTCTTTCTCTTTTTGATTCGTTTATGAGAGCAGCAAGGTGTACACTTGACTTTTGGATTCCGTAAGCCACCATCCATCTCTTTTCCTTGACATGTTTCCAGTTTGCATTCTAGTGCTTAAAAATACCTTTGAATGGCCACAGAATACCCACACTCGCAACATGCTGCTGCTGTTATCGAGTACATACGTGAAGGAGTGCCCTCCAGCACATGGCTAGGGTCAGCTGTTCCCTGGATACAGAGAAGACTTCAGTGTTTCCATAACAACGCCATGTTGCCATGAACACCTTGCGAGCGACTAATTAGGCACACTTGTTTAGCTCTGTAATCACTTCGTTCGGATTCATTTTCAAAATGCAGTATTTTCTTAATTGCATGTCACTAATTTTAGACCACAAATTCACAAGCACCGCATTCCGGAGCACCTCCTCCGTACCTGACTATTTAGACTAATTAAACTAAACACTATGTAAATGTGACACGGTAATTAGTGAAAGCGCCCAAGCCCCACCAAGCAACACAACAATAAGACCCTAGAGGCAATCGTGTCCTTTCGGTGCAGAAGAGGTGAGATAATCAGGTATTGCAGTAACACACACTGCCCAGCAGAAGCTCTAGCTATACTATTACTGCCCTTTCTTAGTTGACATATGGGGGAACATTGCTACTGCAAATGCCCTAAGCACACTTGTCCGGGTGGAATTTACCAGGACCAATCTTCAACATCTGCTCCTGGCAGACTACATCGGCAGTGACACTTACAGGATAGAGGGCCAGGGGGAATGAGAGGCTTTTCTGCACCTGCATAAATGACACTGCAAGAAATTCACACGATAGTAGGGGGTTGAAAGTTACTGTGGTGGTGGAATTAGGGCCAGACTTATATTACATATAAGTACTTGAACGAGAAGCAAAAATTATTTGGCCTTATTGAACATACTTCTGATAAAGGCTATCTGTAAGGGCTTTCTTTTATGTTCCTTTTATTTTAGAAGCTACAAGTTTCTGCTGTTTATCAAATCGTAACAGTTGACAGGTGAAGATCATATAGCATGTTTTTACTGCTTACTGTTGCAGTATTTTGTATGTTATTATTGTTTATTAGAATGTGTAGCTCCTTAAAAGCTTTACTGGTGTCACTTTTTAGTCAGGCCCTGGAATTCAAAGCAGTGTGATATGATGCAGGGGGTGGTGTCGGGACGTGTGAAGTAACAGAGGGATAAAAGGAGGCATGAGGGTGGGAGCCAAAGGAAGCTCAGTGGCGACAGACGGCAGAAAGTTGCATCAGGGAGCGCAACGGAGGAGCCTCAGGTCTATAGTCAGGCTGGAATGGTGGTTACTTGCAATATGTTGAGTAAACACTGCAATGAAAATTACAGGGCATTTTCGTCAGAACACAAAGGCACATTCTTAAAAGCCAAACTGACCATCATGCTACAAAAACACGGCACATGCCTTTGCGAGAAGAAAAAAACAATGAAAACAGCAGCAGGGGGCGGCAGGAGGAAAGCAGTAATGATCAGGAAACTTCTGTTGAGAGATGAAAATGAGTGTCTGCATTCTGTAGAATCCTACATGGCTGGAGGGACACCGGCAGTTCTATGAGAAAGCATCACAGTCTCTGAACTAAATGGGTTTGGGGCACACAGCTGGTGCAGTCTTTTTATTTTTCTCTGACTATTTCTCTCACTCAGCCAAGACCTTTCCAAGAGCAAAGAAAGCAGCAAGTTAATAAGCATTCTCCATGGTCTCTGCTCAGACTTGAAAAAGGTCACTCCCAGATATTCCCTTACAACACCACTATAAGTATAGGGCTGACAAAATGTTTAGAGCATACAGTATTATGTAGAGCCTGTTATAAGGGAGGGTGTGTTGTTTTTTTGTGTTTGTGCATTTGCTTTCTTGTATATTGCGAAGATTTGAAGAACTGATATGTTAAATGTACTTTCTTTGTAACCCCCTGTTGGCCATAACCATTAAAATAAAGCTAGGCAAATTACACACTGACACAGATGGAAAGGAGCTTGAATGTTAAACTAACTGTTAATCTTTGAACATTGCCATATTTCAAAGAGCTAGCGTGAACCAGACGATAGGTGTCATTTCATTTAATGTCTAAAGATGGCGACGAACCACTAGGGAAATCATCTGGTGACAGCGTCTATTGCTCTTGAAGTGTTTCCCTGCCAAGACTGTTAAACCCATCCCTTCCTGTGAACACCTCTTCATCAGGGTGCACCGAGATTTTCCTAAAGATGGATATTCAGTGCCATCCAAAGCATAGAGAATACAACTCGAGTTGACCACTCCTGGAATGTTTTGTCAATGTCGACTACTTTGCCAAGTGAAACAGCAAACCTAAGCGATTGCCTTGCGAATCATGAATAAGTTATTGAGAGGTTTCCTTGGTGATAAGGTTCACTGAAGCCTTGTGGACTGTGCGATAGCTCATGGTAAACTGCTGGCGATGACGGATAGTTCTGGCCTCAGATAGCTTTGTCAGTGTCACAACCATTCTCCCCTGCTGGGTCTCTCACAGCCTGGCCTGTAAGTCAGCATGCATGCAGAAAAACATGAAAGTGAAGTGTCCAATGGGAAAAAAACAAACAGACAAACAAATAAACAAACAAAGTAAAAATAAAAACTTGCCTAAAACCCACATTCTATGTAACCTTAAAGGAACTGACAGTCCGAAGCACTGGTGTCAGGTCAAAAAACAACAAAATGTTTCCTTCAACCTTCTGACTTGTCCTACTGTCAGAGTCTGACATTATCATTTTCATTTTGGAGTTCCTGCTGGAACAAAATTGGATGCAGGCCATTCTTAATAGCCAACATTGGATGCTGTGTTGTTAATTACCTGCAAAATAATTAAGAAAGAATTCCCCATGGCTCCTACCCAGTCCTGGCATGGTCACGCCAAAGCTAAAAGCCATTCAAGGTTACTCAGACCTGCCCTTCCCTCAAGTATGTTGGACCGATTATTCGAACATGCAGAGATCGTTTGAAAATTATGTACGCCCATTTGATTAAGTCAAATGTTGCACTGTGCACTGTTGCATTGGGGTTGATGGCCGTAAACTTCTAGCAGCCATGTTTCCCTACAGACAGCAATCCCAAGGCTCAGAGGGGAGTCCTGTTCTTTCAGGCGCACCAGCTGAATGCCTCATGCCTTGACACACTGGAGGCCGCAGGGAAACAGAAATGTCTCTAAACACACTCGAGCATGACCTATCGGTCCAGTGCACATCTCCCTCATTCAAGCACCTTTCACTCAAGTGACCTTGCAGAATTAACCCCATAAGCAGCTGGGTCAATCAGCAGAGGACTGGAGTAATACTAAATCTGTTGCTATGAAGATGAACAGTGAGGTATACAATAAAGAACCTTGATTATCTTAATAGCCAAGACTGTGAGAGTTCTTCCTGAAGTACAACTTAACAATCAAGGCTAAAAACTTGGTGAGCAGCCAGCTGAAAGCTTTAACGAGACTTAGGTAATGCAAGAAGCTTTTTGCATTTTTGAAGAATTAAAAGCAAAATATGTATGCTGACTAGACATAAGCGACTATACACAGCTACTGGTTACATAAAAGACAAGAAAATTTGCTACAGGCAAAAAGTATTATCCTCATTTACCCCTTGTCCCCTCTACGTGCTCTGTGCTCTAAAATTCTTTAACTTATTTTCAGATTAAAGACTTTCACCTTGCTGCTTCAAATTTCAGGCTGAAAGTCTTTATTCCCCTTCACTAATTTTTTCACTCTCAGGAGTTTGAGAAACTTGACAGACACTTGGCAGCTGGAGCAGCCCCAAGCACACCAAGGGCACTGCTTTCATGTTCTCAAAGCTATAGGCTTCCCCTACCCTGGATTTTCAAATGCCCACTGCATGCCCACAGAGTTGGTACAGACGAACATGAATCAGCAACTGCGATGACTTAATCATAAATACAGCGATTGGATTGGGCTACTAAGCAAGGCATATGTTAAGAATGGGTGACTAATTAAAGCCACGACGAGATACTAGTGAACCCTCAGCCTGTTTGAGGATTCCCAGCACGTCACTAATATAGGGGGAAAGGTATAAACAAACAGCAATCTGGCTGTTTAGCTCTTCTAGCCTAATTACAAAGATCCAATTAGGGAACAACATCCCGGAGCTAGTAATACAATTTACAGCGAGGTAAAGGACTTTATCTGCAAAAAAGTACGTACACAATTCCAAAGCTCAACAACCAGGCCATCTTTAATTCAGGAATATTCATTATTTGAGGGTACATTTTATGAGTACGCAGCCTTATTTAGTTATCTGGCAGCAAAAATAGCCAAACCAAGCAAAATCTGATTATGGTGATGGGGGCTGTCAATATGCTTGCTTTGCATTAGCATTCAGAATGTTCAAGGTTTCTGTCTAACTCTTTGTTCAGTTCCTTAAAACTACAATTTGCATATTTGCACAATATGCTATAAAAATATTTACCTTTTTGTTGTTTTGTATCATTGTCATTTGTATCATGTACTTAGTGTCTGTATTGTGTGCAATAATTTATTGTGAGATGTCACCATATGAATATAAATACGGATTGCAAAGTACAAGTTGCTATAAATGACACTGCACAAAGGCAGAAAAGAAGTGGAAGTGCAAATGTGTCTTTCTCAAGGCATACAGACAAAATCTTTAAGATAAAATCAGAGTGACTGGTCAAGGTGCTGATTATTTCCCAGTGCCAGTTGCCAAACTCAGCTGGGGGCTTTTCAGGACCTCAGCCAGATGTGAATTTCTCATTTTGTATTTGGGCACAGAATAGCATCTGTCACTGTGGATATCCAGACAAAACACAACCAGAGCACATAAACATCAACCCTGTTTCTGGTGAAAAATTGTGATTCAGGAGAGACGTTGTTGCCTAATTATCTGGGTGCTAGCTAGTCTTCATTCGCCTTTGTAATTATTATTGCCAGTGTTTATTCCGCTGACCTTTTTTTTATTGCATTGCCTGTGTCTGCAGTTTTTATTCGGTGCACATTTTATGCAACAGCATGTTTTTTTCACGTTTTGCTTGGTTGTTTTATTTATGTTTTAGTGCTGCTGCTGTGCAGCAGAATGGTATTTGATATTCAGGAATGGTCACTGCCAATTTCTGTGTATTATTTTTTCTCAGACTCTTCCAAGACATGAAATGATAATGTCACACCCTGAGCTGTAGTGACCATTCTTCCACTTTGCCACAGAGGCACGTGGAATGCATATATGAGCTTTGGTAGCTTTCAATAAAGACCCCCATTTTTCAAAAAGAACACAGGCATTAGAGTCTCCTTTTGTAGAAAATTTCTCTCCATTAAAGTAAAATAATACCCAAAACTATAGAATAAGTACTCTAGGTCTTCATTAAATGGGATTTTGGGAGATATTAAAAAAAGGCAATAAACTCAATAGACTATAAAAATAGAACAACTCTTTAAACAGGCCATGTCATCGACAACTGGATTTCCTATCTTGTTTTTCTTTAAACAAAAAATATACTGTGTAATCACGGCATACGTTTTATTTAATATATGGGAACAAACTTACAAAAACAGACTGTTTGGAATTCATAATGGTGATAATTGTGAGCACATTTACAACATTCTTCAGCAGTTTGGCCTTCACTGTGAAATAATAAGGGGTGGATGGGAAAATGATTAATCCATGATATGCCCAGTCCAGACTTTTATTCCTCATTCTTAACATAAGTTTGTACAATTAAAAAAAAAAAAGGTTTTAGCAATTCGATACCACAGCAAAAGCAGAATTTACTTAGAGACTACATTATCAAAAGTTACAATGACTAGCTATTCCATGGTAGATTAGTACATTTAAGGCAAGAGCAGGTCAACTAAACAATTATAAAACAATTACCAACATGGTATGTATGACTCAGTTAAACCAGCACTTAGGGCTGTATCGGTACATGTATTCGTACCGAAACGTCATGGTACAAGGGTCATGGTTCGGTACTTGATGTCTTTCGGAGAAAACCCCTTACGACGGAGAAGATGTGATTGATGTAATACGGAATCACAGAGGGACCAAAATGTGCAAGTTAATCATAAACCTGGGTCGTAGTGTGGTGCAATAGTGCCACCTGCTGGCGTAACATTTACACATACATGAAAATATAAGCAAAAGTGTGTGTTTACTGGTTAATACACTGCTGTTTATTTAAAATAAACGAAAACAAACCAAGCCTCATTCTTTAGAACTTTTTGTTGCTTAACTTCGGTATGGTTAACTATTGTTAACCGTACCGATGCGTGACCCCAAAACCGAGGTACGTACTGAACCTTGACATCTGTGTACCGTTACAGCCCTACCAGCACTACATAATCTTGAATGAAACTAAAAGAGTTAGCATAGACTCTTGATGTCTTTATTCTACTATAAGGCAGCTGAATCAACAAAAAGGAATCAAAACATTGCTAAACATGTGGCAAAATCCACAGTGCATAAAAAAGTCCACAGTGGATGAAAACTTGCATGTGCAAACTAAACTAAACTACTTAAGAATGAATGTATATGGCTCTGGATAAGGGTGTTTGCTAAATGATGTAGACGCAAATGTGTGGACCTCCGTTTGGTAATTGTGAATCAAGTGAAACTGTGGACCAATCAGTCAAGAGGTGGTGTTAGAAAACATGAGGCTTAGGAGTGCAATTTAGCAGCCAGAGCAAATGACACAATTCCAACCCATCGTTTGGCAAATGTGAAGTCATTTATTTTAGCAGAACAAGCCACCCATAGGAAGAAACACGTAAATGTAAAATTAGGGCCCTTTAACTACATAATGAACTACATAAGAATATGTTACACCAGGGAACAACACAATACACAAAAAGACCGCTATTTGTAAACACGCCTACAACTTGCAATACGAGTTTACACACTTAAAAAACTGCTCTAGCATTAGTAAGCAGAGATGGTGGCGGCAGGTGTCTCTGCTCCTGTTAAGGGCCCTCCCACTAATGAAACAGGCCTTAAAAAAGTGCCAAACAAGAACAGTGCTTATCCAGCAAAACTGCTGCTAGATGGAGCGTAAAGTGCACACATTTTCCATGACACTACAGTAATGAGGTTTTATATTGGCCCAGCCCTCACTCCTTCTGTTCAGGGCCGCCCCAGCAACCCCTCTCTTATCTTTCTCCAGTGTTTTTTTTTTTGTTCCCCATCACTTTTTTCATCAATCTGGGTTTCTTTGTATATCAAGCACACACAAGTGAACGCATGGACCAGCACACCTTCATGTCCAGAAGTAATTTTTCCAAAATGACAAGGGAAACAATTGTCAGTCAAAGTGCATGATGCTGCACTCTTCACTGAATTTTAATTAGAACTTGAAGTCAGGAGGATACACATAAAGACACTTCATTTGTGAATGAGGTCTCATAACTTACAATACATGAAAAAATGATTTATGGAAACAAGAGTTTGTTTTAGAGAGCTGAAAGCTTTCATGTTCTTTAAAAAGCCAAATTCATTAAAGGTACAGCAAAGCGCTAGAGAAAGATAAACAGACTTTTGATTTTGTTCTTTTTCTTTTTCCTTTTAGGCCTGTAACTGGAGGTATGAAGTTTTAAATAGTGGATTAACACCAGAAGTTTAAAGTCTGCCGTGTATTGATAAAGCTAATTTATGTATTCCTTGAGTTGCTTCTGGTTCATGAAATGACCTTTATATTATCCTTCCACGCGGCAAAAATCAGGATTCAAAACTCAAATCGATAGTGCAGGAGCAGGAAGATCAGATTAAGCGCAACACAAACTGATTACCTCATTCCAGTTCGCTCAGCGTTTTGCACACCCTTGCCAGCACTCTGTAAAGGGAGCACAGAAATGTGCTCTCAGCTCACTTTGCTTGCCTTCATTTCTGACAAGCTCTTGTGGATTCTGCATCTGATCTTTACATGGCCTAGGAGAAGCTGGTGCACCCAATACAGATTAATACCCATAAAATTAACTTGAACTTCATTGGCTGATTGGTTAGATACAGGTTCTGCAAATTCAGTCTAAATTCAATCTGTTGAGCCAACTGCCTTGGCATCACACCTGTAAAATTCTCCTGACTGGAATGGGTTTTAAGCCATTTTAAATACAGCAATTTCATTGCCTCTGCACATGCACTTTGTAAAAGATTTGTTGTTACTCTAAGTAACCTGGCTGTCTAACAACATTGAGGCCATTGAACTCAACAACAAAAATGTATGTGATACATTCTGTATTGTCAGAAGATCAAACAGAATAACCAGAAAAAAATGTTAATCCAAGGTTTATTATTCATTCAGTACATAAAAATGCTGTGCAATCTGGCTGACCTTAAGTCTGGAATCAAAAGTAAAAAAATTTGGAATCAATATACTCAATAATATTAAAACCATTCCGATGCAGAATGATGCAAAAAATACAGTAACCACCTCCCAGCGGGTTTCCAAGAGCACCCAAGTATATTGAAAAAACGCGTTGCTGTGTTGTGGTCAAAAATGCATAAGAATGCCTATTTTTATAGTGTATACCCTATATATGCCCCCAAATATGCTTTCATTTTAAACTCAGCTCAATACATTACCCTTAACCAAAATGTAAAGGTAAGCCTGTATTCATATTGTACAGTTTACACTTAACTGTTGCAGTGCTACAATGTAAATATTGATTTTACCCCTGTGTAGACTGTACTGTAATTCATAAAAATGTACAATGTATGGGCAATCACTAATAATTTTTACTGTTCAATAATTACTGTTCAATAAATGTTATTTTGGATTGGATTTTATTGGATATTATTGGATTTCTGCATACAACTATCAGTTCGGTTCTCAGAAAAAATCCATGTGAGACTGATTCCGCTACTCCTGGTCCATGTAAAACCAGGGGATTACTGTATTTGATGCTAGTGTTCTACTGCAGGGATTCTCAGCCTCAGTTCTGGAACTCCTCCTTCTCTGCATCTCCATGCTATAACACACCCAGTTTTATCCTAAAAAGTGTCATTATTTAGACAAGTGTTCCTCAACCTTCTTTGCACCACGGACCAGTTTCATGTAAAACAATGTTTTACAGACCAGTATAGATACAACTAAAAACAAAAATACAACTAACCATTCCCATGAATTATTGGGGGCCCTGCACTTGTTTACTTTCTACATGGTAGAGAGCACATTTTTTCAAAATTTCTGACTCTGAATCAGATGATTAGTTGGCTCCGGTGTGCTGGGAGCATGGAATACAGCCATGGAAAAAAATAAGAGACTCATTTTTTTTCTGGTTATTGCTTTTGTAATTTGTGCTAATGTATCTGTGTAAAATATGCATGTGCCTATTGTTTTATACACTACTGACCACAGAAAATACAAATATGGAAATGTTAAACTACACAAAACTTTAAATTCTTCACTGTGAATTGTAGAGTAGAGAATGGCATGGAATCTGAAACTGCTAGCAAATTCTGGCCATTGTAGTGATTAACTTATAATGCTTAAAACACATTTTTAACTTACAAGAATATTTAATAAATAGTCACAAAAAGCTATTCTATGAATACACAAACTGTATAAAAATATTAATGCCTGGCTTAAACTGCTCTTGAACAAAATGCCTTTAAAAGGACTTAAATGATTTTACTTTTATATTTCTTTTATTCACTTAAGTGTGACCTAAATATAGCATAAGGATATCTTAAAAAGAAACACAGTATGCTCTTACTCGTTGCGGTTTATCATACGTCTCTTTCTATGAAAAGCTATAGTTAATACATCTTGTATTTGTATTCAGTGGAACTCATAATAGAACCTAAAAGGCAAAAAAAAAGGTTTTATATGATAATAGCTGGAGAATTTAAATTCTGAGTGAAAAAAAAGTGCACATTAATATTGAATATTACTGAATATACATTTACTATAAAAATGCATCTTACCGTCCAAAACTGCAGTAAAGTGACCACCTCTGGATGGATATTTATACCCCTAAACACAAATCATTTTTAAACTACATGTACCAGGGACTCATCTGTGACTTTCTCAAGGGAAATATATCACACACCTGTGGTAGAGTTCAGGAGGTCTCCCAGTTTATGACAGCTATGATGAGCACACTTCTTAAAGTTGGTCATCCGTAGCTTTCCGAACGGTGACCCTAGAGCCCTTTGTGAAATTTAGCTCTGAAGCAGACACATGTTCAGAGGAGCTAGGGCATCTCCTGCATGACCCTCTCGCCTGACACACACTTCTCAATACAGCTCTCCGAGGTGATTTGCATGCTGTGATAGGTCACCCTGGTCAGGAGCTGAGAGGACATCCCAGGATGCACTGGGATGTCTGCTCCCTGCAATTTTGCCATGAAAGTGTTCTTAGACTTGAGCTAGTGTGGCAGGATTGTACATCTCACATAAGGATGCAAAGATACTTAAATCCTGAGCTGATAACAATAATTAGGTGATTACAGAAACCAATTTCGTCATGTCACGGTAAGCAAAACTGCATCTTTTAAACAGCTCTGCACACTCGGATGAGAACACTAACAGCAGATTCTTTTATGTCTGCATATACACGTTGTAGTTTATGTCACATACACTGATGGGTGGCGGGGGTTGGTTGGGTGGAGCAGGGCCATTCTAACAGCAAAGTCATTGTTGGGAATCAAACTCCTGACCTCGCAAGTAGATGGTCAAATCTTAGATGGTTATGCAACTTAGAAGCCACAACACCTTGTCTCAGCAGCTAGAGACTGATTAAATGTAGTAACAAAGTTCAAACATTCACACATCAGTTTTTCTAATAATAATAATTCGAAATATTACAGTATTACTTTTAGAACTGGGCAAAATGAGCAATTTTTCTAGTGGGTTCGTACCATGTCTGTCACTTCATTGTGTACCTGTATGTGTGTGTATCTCCAGTGTCTACTTATATATCCACAATGAGTATAATAAAGGTATAAATAAAGGTTTATCTTATCTCTTGTTTTAATAATAAGAATGGCAAATTATAATACGAAGATGCTAGTTTTGTAATACTTGTCTTTAGGCTATATATATTTCACTGGAATATTGTGTTTTCAAATGATTACTTATGACATTAGCACTTATGACATTAGTTATATGGGAAGTCTTTGTGCATTGATCTTTTTTACCTTTTTGTTGACTCCGTCTTCCTAATCAGCAAAACTCCTAAGCATATGTAATTCTAAGGTCTGTGCATGGCTCTGTCTCTAGAACACTGCAACTCAGTTGTTTTCAGCAGAAAGCATGAAACTTTTGCATACCACTCCCATGTTATCGGTGGAGATAATCTGTAATTCAGATCTTCCAATTCACTTAACAAATACTATTATACTACTGCACTTTATAATACTGTCAAACTACTCTGCCACCAATATATCTTGTGCATGTACATTGGGCGTACCTAACTTCATCCTTTAATCTGCTCTCCTTTAACACTTTTAACATTCACTGTTGCCTTCATAAACACAAGGTCATCAGGGGAAATGAAGGGCCCACACTCTTTCCATACTGCGAAGATAAACCTTGCAAGCACTTTTAATTATCCTGCGCTTCCCCACAATGGTTTTGTTGAAAGTGCGCATCTCATGAGAGTACGGGAGGGAATAAATAAATCTAGCCTTGGTGTCGTAGCAGAGTAACAAGTATTGATGAGCTATTCAGAGCGTGCTTCCCTGAGGACAAGTAATTGCAGCCCGCGTGTGCTCCTGTACTTGGGAGAGAAAACAGCATGGGCTAAAAATGAGCTCCTTGTGTGACGTCACTCGAGGGCCCACGCTGATGAATGTACATGTCTCCTCTGATCCACAGCCCATGTTTGTACAAGTCACCGTAATACAATCTCTGAGATTGGTCGGGAGGTAAGTGGGTGAGCGATTTGAACATGTACACTGTTTAAGCAGAGCTTGCAGGGAGGGGGACACTTACATAAGGAGTCCATAAGCACCGGGGAGACTACGTATCTCATTTAGAGTGTCCGGCTAATGTCGAGAAGCCATTTGTCTTCAAAGATGCTCCCAAGTCGTAATGGACTGATGCTCTTCTCTCCCACCCTACCACCTTTGTTTTGGGGGCTAAAAATATGGTCTAAGAGCCTATTGTTATTGTACAGAAACAAAAAGGAAAGGCTTGTGGATCCATAGTCTTTTTTTAAAACCGCTGTAAAAAAAATCTTATCAAAGCATCAGCAATCACAAAATTACAATTTGTATGACGACAATACATATTTCATATATATGCTATAAACATGTGAATAAGAATTTTAGGAACAAAAGTTTATGACAAGGAAAATAGTAAAAGTTAGTAGTTAATAAACTGCAATTATGTGTAGTTATCTTATAGTTATTATCTTATAGCAAAAACTGTTTGAGCACTGAGATTTGACTAGTAACAGTATAGTGGAAATCCGAGTACAGCAATAAAGTACAACGGTGATTTGATTACTTGAATTCTGAAAAAGAACGCCTAAATATTTTTGCCTAGTTCTGCTTTGGCACTATACATCTGTGCAGTAATTTCCTTACTGAGACATGCAGAAGTTGACCCAACACTCTGTCTCTTTTTATTTTTGGATAGCTGGGTCAACTTGAACAATAATATCAACGCCATCAGTGTTATTTATTCATTTTTGATTATTTACAACCAAGTGGATTACTGCAGCTCAAAATGTATTCAGGAATAATGAGTGAATAACGATTCCTTTATCACTACGGCGAAGGAGGATTTCTGTTGAAGAAGCAGAAACAATAGTCTGCTTTTGTTAGCACTTCTGTCAGGGCCTATGAAGCCTTCACAATTACAGGCCAAAACAGTTGTAATTATAGCGCGAACATAAATCTTTTCTATCCATTAACGCTGCTCCGTCTATTGCCGAGGTACACTTATAGTCTACTGAACAGGAGACATTACTGTAGCTGTTTCTCATCCCTGTAAACCCTGTAAACACTGTCTCATTTGGTTGATGGCTTTTCGCTGTAACAAAACATCCTTTTGAAAGAAAAAAAAAATGCCAGCTCGCATGTTTGGAGCTGTTTTATTGTTTTTCAGCAATTGGCTGGTATATCAGAGCAGCTAAATCTAGGGGATGAGGAGTAGTCATGCATATTTTAGTTAGCAGCAGGCGTTTATTTGCATTCCGATCCACACAGCCCCAGAATCAAAAGCTGACCAGGCTTAAGAGGTGGATGCTGCGTCAGAGCTCGAGCTGTGCGTTGTTTTCTTCCACAGTTGGTAATGAATGGCTTGATAATGATCTATATAAGAAGCTAATTGAACGGCTACAATTAAAAACGCATTTAAAAAACAGAAAATAACCATGAACTGAAAGCTTTCAAGGGAAGGACAATAATTACACTAAGTAATGTATTCCCTGTTGCCGTAGCTATTCTTAATTAAACCTGAGGAGTTTACAGTAAACTTTGAGAAAAAAAAGGGGATTACAAATTGCGTTATTAATCAGATAAGCGGCTTTTAATGAGCAGGTCGGGGTTATCGAGACCAACGTACCATTTTGGGGAAGTCTGGAAAAACTGATGTAGATATGCGACACTGAATGGACAAATAAACAACAGCACTGATGTCGTCCAAAACGCCTATATTTCAAACCAGCTCATTTTAATGTAACATTTGACTAATTAGACTCCATTCCCTCTGGAGCATTGATTAATTCACTTCCCTTTAACTAACATTTGGATAAAATGTTTATTTGTTTATCATTTCACTGTGTAAATGGCATAAGATCTCTATTTGGGAATTTGCATATGGCTATTCACTGACTGTTCCGGTCACAATACTCTTGTGAGTTTTAGCAGCTTTATGGGCTTTTTTTGTTTGTTTGTTTGTTTGTGTTTTCTTGTACCCATATTTACTCATCCGTTCCAAATACTTGTTTCCTCCAGAGTGTGGGCCATGTTGTTTTTCCAGCTTTTATTGAGGCTGACATCTGTGGCCTATTTCATAACCTTGGTAATCTTTACATTTTCTCATTACTGAATATTCTTTTATTCTGTCTATTATGTCTATTGCTAAACATGAACAATATGCACAAAACATCATAACGTTATAATGTGATTTAAATGGTAGACAGCTTTCAATACTGGTGGGTACATTATTGCTTTGTGTGAATACCTTGAACAACCACAAAAATTCTGGATCATTTCAGGTTTGGTCAAGGTGCTCAAAACACATCTGAGAATATTTGTGTTTTGCTAGAGACTCACTTTATGCAATATTATAGAATATGAGTATTGCAAAAGCAAATCAAATAAAGTTATTTACATTAGCACTAAGAGCATCCTTCCCAGTAAAAAGGTATAGCTTTAGAATCCATACAATCAATAGAATATACTTCACAAGGATTCAATGACAAACTGGGTGTTCTAGACGCTACTTGTAAATACTTTCTTGAAGAAAGAGTTGTAAGCTACAATACTAACAGACATTAAATCACGAAGTTTTGTTTGTTTGTCAAATGGCCTGACACTTTAGCACAGCACTGTTTATCACTGCATGAATATGCTGGAGGTAATCTGTCTGAATTTAAAAATATAGTAGCATGAGTGCTTTCATTTAAGGCCCAAATATGGAAGGCTTGTTGCTGCAAGGGCATTGAAGTCACTGTGTGCTCTTTCTAACGGATTACACAAATGACAGAAAGACAGCAGCTTCTATCGTAGCTCCACCACTCTACTATCCTTCTCAACTCTCAAAAGATGAGCCCATTATCTTTCTTATGCTCATGCGGATGGGAGCACACGCACATTTGTCCATGAGAGCTGCCCTCTAGACCAAGTTAACAAGCCCCATCAGGGCTAACCCTTAGACCTAACCCCTCGTCTGCTGTAGGGCGTTTTGAACGCAATAAAAAAAGGGCGTCAATCCAGACTGCTACGGTTTATCTGTTCCTGTCACTCTGCGCTCCATGCGAGCACGCAAGGCCTGCATGACAAACACATGTCAGAAGGAGCGCTAAAAATGAGAGTGTTTGATCCACTCCTCATCAGTATGCCAAGCGATGTGTCCTATCCCCACTCAAGCTAATAAAGGGTGCTGGGGGACATGAGAGGGTGAGACTTTATTTTATTTTGACATTGTAACAACATGCTTTCACTATGCCATTGGCATATAAAGCATAAGAGCACTGAATACCGATAATGTTTTTCTTTGGGATTTCATTTCTTTGGGGACCTAGACATCCACTTTTACAAGAGTTTATACCATGTTAGAGAAACGGTTACCAGCGTTTGTTCCACCATTCATTTATTTTCTAAATGTTACAACATGAGTCAAATGTACATCACAATGTTTGTTTATTATGTGTGGTAGTTGTTACTACTGCTCTACTGCTGTTCCATCATAAGATCATTAGAGACAACCTGTGTATACCTAGGCCAATCACTCTGGAGTGTTCCTCCCTCACATATTTCTGTGTTTTAACTGCTTTAACACATCTGGTCTGATGCCAGGGAAATGAAAACAGTATAAATATGTTGTGTGTATTCCATTGCCAGACATGGTGTAGGGCAAGTCAGATATCAAGTGTGGTACATCCTTTATTTAATTGATCAATTTGATGCATTCCTGGTTAGTTTATCAGGCAGTAAAGATGATATGTCTTCTAGAAAGGTATAAGCTTTACTATCATCTTTTAAACAAATACAGAAATTATTCAAAAGTGCTTTAAAATACTGTAAAATTACTCAGTATCCACCAAACAGTAGAAAAATCAATATAATACCAGGACTTCATGTTGAAATGCCTCAGCAGTTTTCAATTTCCAACAACTTCTTGAACACGCAAGCCCGGAGACGGCCATTATTTCGCACTGTATCATCATCTCTACACAAGCACTCTCCTGTGACAATTTTTAGAGCCTCTCCAATATCGCTGTGGTATGCACCTACTTACAATTGCCATCAATTAGCTTTGTATATTAAAGTTCCGCTTTGCTGAGACGCTACAGCGCAGCATAAAGATGCTGTCACTCGTGGGCGCGTCGCTCATTTGCGAGATAAGGTAAAACAAATTGCCCCATTGTTTGATGCTACAGCACCGGTGCAGATAGGTTTCAAATGGAAGCTGTCATCGAGGGAATACCAGCCACCTTGAACAATAGATCAGAGGGATCCATCTACCCGGTGCAGTAAGGTTGGTGCATTAGAGTTACGCTGCATCCTCCAACTCTATGCTCTCAGTCACAAAGTCCTCTGTGAGGACCTTTAAATAACCTATAGGCATAGCTAAGCCTTTGGGTTTAAATGACCTGAGATATGACTGATGTCTTCTGTCCAATGCTTACATCCCAATGGACCAGGTTGGCTTGGGTACTCCATTGAACATAGCAGTCAGATAGTTTTGATTACAATGCCCAGTACAGTATAAGCTCCTATCTGCCCCCTAACCTGAAAGAAGAGTCTTGGAACATCATTCATCTTGCCTGCTCTGGGCGCTAGCAAATAGTATATGTATTGTTCATTCTCTTTTCATAGGGAGATGGATTTAATCAATCTTTTTGATGCAGAGCTTGTTGTAGCATCAGCATGTGCCATGCCAGACTGCTTAAACAAATACATTTCTAATACACCATAAACCATAAATGAAATATTTTAATGACTTTCATGATTGTTTGCTAGACAACAGAAGGTACCAGTAGATATGAGCAAAAGCATGAATTGCCTTTTATTCATAATGCTGTTTTTTTAAGGTTGCATGTCAATTATGCTGTAAATCTCACAAAGTCCAAAATTACACTGTGTGGCTGAAAGGCATAATCGCAACGTGCTCCATATCTGAAGAAAGAGACTGCACTGTGAGCCAATGTTTGTAATGCAAGCTTGCTATCAGACCATCCGATTGCTTGTGATGAGATTTTTGCACCACTATTCAGCTCTATACACCAAATAAAAGAGCATGCGAAGTCCGCTAACCCAACACACAGACGAACAACTCAGCCAAATATGAAATATTTATTCTTCCCCTCTCAAAAAAGGCGCTGTTTCATGCATGCTCATTTTTGCTCTTGTGAAATCTCCAAGCCATCAGAGCTACTGTAATCTATGCACATCAAAGATGCCCTTTGCTCTAAAGCTTGAGTAATCTTTACAAACGCTAGTCATGTTCAATCATGAATTGGCATGAGGAAATAATAAAGGATTCTATCTGACAAGAGAATCCCATTCATTAAAAACAATCTTTGAGACCCAGAAGAAAACGTCACAAGCTGGGCTTCTGTGTAATCCTAAAATTCACATATCATTCTGAAACAGTCGAAAAATTGACCTATCCCTGGCAGCCTCGTTTTAGGACATGTTTTAGGCTTCTTTTGGGTTTTGTTGCGGGGCATCAGATGACAAAGCAGATTAATTTGTATGTATCAATATGGTTCTCTCTTCAAGGCCACAGACAATGGCCATGTTAATTGTTTGTTTGTTTGTTTTTTAACCAGTTTGCTTTTGGCACATTCCATCGGCATTACAGCTAAACAATATTGAGGCTTTGAAATGAGAAAAACAAAGAACAAAATAAAACTGGAAGCTATTCACCAGGAACACTCTCATTTAGATAGTGCTTAGAGGCATAGCAGGATTAATATGCTCCCTTGACCAGTCCAGTATACACAATAAATTAGCTCAGGCCATGCTCGTTTGCACCACCTTCGTCTCTCAGGTGTAGCAATGCTCCAAAAGGTGCTGACGCTATAGAGGCGACAATCCTCGGACTATGCCAGTGCCACAAAAGGCAGCTTCTGAGTCTCTGTCACTTGTCCTGCCCTTTTCAGAGCCAAAACTGTCACTTGGGGAGGATATGAAAGAGTTCTAAATCCTAAAGCAATACGAGTGTGGATTTAAAGTGATGTGGTTTCACACTTGTCGCTTGAGGGAGTGGAGTGGCCTGTCACTTAAGAGTGCCACTTGAGGTCATGCAACTGGGCTCTGGTGTTCTTGAGAAGACAAAAGGCTCTGCCTGAAAGCCATTTGATGTTTTTTTCCCTCCGTTGTTTCATGAGCATGACAGCACTTATCATCAAAGACCAGCATGCTGATACTGTCAACAGCAGGTTTCAAATGATCCTGATTAAAAGACAGAGTTTAAACTCCTTTCCCACTAGTTTAGCCTTTTCTATCAATCACATAGTACCTGCCTGAAATATCCCCCAGTGATTTGTTTTTCTGTCACTGAAACACTGCTTAAGGATCACAGATACAACCACTTCATATTACGGCACAGATTTTTACCAGCTGTGACAAGACTAAACATCAAACGCATAGTGTGACTTCATACCGAGACTGATTAATGTTAAGTGAAGAACGGGGTTTGATTTATTCTTGGTATCTGGGAATACTTTGGAATTCATGATCCTGGTGAGAACTTCGCAATGACTATATCAGACTGAGATATATAATGAGTCAGAATGCAGTTTAACCATTACCTTAGGGGCATATTCTCTCTTGGCAGAACTGAAAGTCTATTACCATGAACCCACTGAATTCCTTTTATCTCCTAGATTTTTTTTATTCTCAAAGCTGCCTTACCTACATTAAAAAAACAGGTATCAGCAAGGCCTTTCGACCCCTCCAGAAACTTGAAAGCCTTTCCAAATGGCTGCAGATTTGGAAAGAAGGTTGGGTAAAGCTAAGCCTCACACCTTGTCACAGGAAGGGTGCAGGAATGCACCTGGCCTGCTGATGAAAGGGAAAGAGACAGTCTGATTATGAATTCAACATTGAAGTGGCATGATTTGCTGCTGCTGTCATGGACCAACTCCCATCACTCTTCAGTGCATTATTAATGGAGCAGCAAGGTAATGCAAGGTTGTTTTTAATCATGCAAAAATTATCCTGACAGAGTAGGATGCCTTTTCCAAATGAGAGCTGGATAGCCAAACAGCAGATTTGTTTATGAATCAGGCCCGAGATCAAGAGTGGATGTTGCAGGGAAGGGTGAGTGTGGCTATTCAAATGTAAGAATATTCAAACTCATCTTAAGCTGCAATCACACCAAACTATTTTCTTCACTAGTGTCGGCCAATTATGGGTTGCCCTGATGTTTTTCGGTTCTGTTTTTGTATTGATTCCATGTTTTTTTGCCAGAAAAACATACAAAAATATGACAAAATTCTATAGTACAAGCTTGTTCTACTACAAGTTGTTATTCTGTAGCCAAACTGAAGGGGTAACGTTAATAGCACAATAAACAGTGGATATTGGGATATTTAAAATGTGTGATATTATAAAAAAATTTAAATACTTACATAAAATACCGTTTTATTTTTCTTGTATGAGATGACTTGGTATGCCATGATATGCACACATATGTTACCAGTGTCTGCGTGGCTATCACTGATAACGTTCTCTTGTTTAGGGCATGCCTCACACTCTCTGAGACCTGCCAACATGTGTGTCTGGAGGCTGGGAGGCAGGCAATTTTAGCACCATGCCAAGAATCAATACTCCATCTCGCTGTCAGAGCGGAGCACACCAATCCTTCAGGGCCAACGTTATTTATATTGTTTTAGCCCTGCAGTCGCAAAAAAGGCACCAATGATGAACGTCGTTCTCCCCCTTTCTCATCCCCCTTCCTCTGTATGTGAGCACAAGGAAGGGAGAAGGAGAAGGGCAAGAGCTGAGGGTGGGGAGGCATTATTGTGTAATGCCCAAGGACAGCGCCACTTCCCACAATGAATTCAGTCAAATGCAAAGTCTCTCCATGCGGCCTTACAGATGACCGCCTCCCCACTGACTCTTTACAGGAGAAAACCGCCTGTTTTGATGCATGCTCAGCTTGGTGCTGAACTGTAGCTTTAAAAAATTCTGATTTACAAAACCTTAAAAAGATAGGTTTGCTTTTCATTACAGTGTGGAGGACTGTGATGTCTAAGCCAAGCCCTTTTCTGATTGTTTTAGGTGTTCATTATCTGTTGGCTATATTACTTTAGCTCCAGTGCATTAAAGTGCGGTCCATTAAAGAAGCAAACATCCAACACCAAACATGTCTTATGTGTTATGGGGAAAACTGGTCAGACTCAAACCTAGACAAGTAATTTTTGCGCTAATTTTACTTGTCCTACAGCACCACTAACTGTTTTCTTTTTTTCCTGAGTGTAAAATCAAACAGCGCTGTGGTTCTCTCTTAAGACTTTCCTGTCCAGTCTGATGTCACTGACAGACACAGGAATGAACTGACCTTTTGTGATGAATTGTATGGAACTGGCCTTTTGATATGAGCTCTCTAAGGGCAACAACTATGTGTCTCCTAAGACAACAGATATAAATGGATGTATCTGAAAGGTACAGCTTAATTTGTACTTTTGCTGAGATTCAAATCTATTTAAACTCAAATCTGAAGATTCTTCACTTCGAGGTTTTAAAGACGTGAGAAACACCGTAGGGCTAAAATGATGTAGGTTCTATGACTGAACTAACTTAAATTAAATTACTGTTGAAATAATTGTGTCCATAGTCCACAATAAATTCAAAGGGATCCAGTCCTACACATGCCAAGGTTCCACCCTGTTTCTAATCAGCTCCCACTAACAGTTTCATGACATCAACACAACTTGGCTGTCTGTGTGAGTTGAAGGGGGAAGGGATGAATAATAAATAGAGAAAAGAAAGAATAAATAAATAAATACAAAGCACCTCCGCTTGCCTTTGAAGCAAGGTACAGCTCAGGGCGGTACCCAAAAATAACCGAAGAGACAGGGAGAGAGAGGGAGAGGGAGAGAGATAGAGAGAGAGAGGTGTGTCACGGCTGAAGGGAGAGAGCGAGTTGTAGGGGCCGAGCGAGCCCAAGCCCCACATGCTTGCTCTGATAGGGACTTTTATGGCTCCTAGGCGTTGGAGCAGAAAAGAAGCAGGCACAAAAAGAGCTCTTCTTCTGCAGTCTCAATAATCAGGGATTCCACAGAAACAGGCCTAAGTGCTGACACACTGATGGCCTGCATCAATATCTGTAAACTCGCACACGGCAAGATTAGGGCCAGATTTACTAAGGCTTTAGCAGAGGCCTTTTCCACAGCCATGTGCACAGCTCACTGAGGCAGCACTCACGATTTGGCTCACCCTTGAGGAGGGTGAATTGAGTCGTAATTGTTGGGGTTATGGACTGTCACCCATGTGCAGAGCTGGGTAGTAACAAGTGACTCATATATTTAAGTCTTTATCACATGAACTTAAGTTACATGAACTGATGCATTATTCATGATAATATGTTCACGGTACCAAAGTAGAATTAACACAGAACACTGAATAAAGTAATTTACTTCTACTCATGGCCATGCTTTACATTCACTATTCACTTTTTCTCAATTCACAACATTTCCCTTAGAACTGTTTCAAACCAAAAAGAAAAGAATAAAACCTAAAAAGAAAAGAAGAACTGATTTCCTATGCTGCAAGACAGTTCAAGGACATTGTGCTGCAGTTCTATAGAGAACACAATAAAAACTTAAGTACTGCAAGAGTCTTTGCAACTGAAGTTTTCTTTTGGAGTTACTTTCATGCTGCTTGAGACATTGTTTCACTGAAGCAATAATACTTCTACATGAATATGTGTTTTGGCTACTCTGCTCACCTCTGTCAAGAGATGCATATGTGGTGGTACCTTATGGGGAAGTGCTACAGGACAATTTTATAGCACTTGCTACGTTATAATAAAAGTACAAATTCTTTGTACAAAGCAAAACCTCCACCACACGCAACCTCAGATCGCCCACAAACCCAGCCAGGCAGATTTTAATATTTCATGTTCACAATTTCTCTGGATTTAACACTGTTTTGTGTCAAATTACATACCACAAGATAAATAGTCTGCCTCTGTTTGGAAGGCAGAAATAGAAATAATAATGCTAGAACTTCAGAAACAAGCTTGACAGCATATGAAAGAAAGCAAATGCTTCCACTATGCTTTCGGCGCCTAAAAAAACGAATTTTATTTTTTTGAACCCCTTGAAAGATAATTGGGCATCAGGTAGAGAAGAGAAAATGAGACTTGTGAGTTCACTTGTCCTTTGACAGTCTATCAGGTAAGCATGCCCCCCCACACTAATGATGTCTTGCCAACCTTGAAAGCCCTTGTTAAACGTGGAGAAACATCACACGCCAGACCTTTTCTGTGGTAATAGATGTTTCATCTCGAGAATAATGACTATTTCACGTTCTCTTAGAAAAAAAATCATCCCTGGAAACAACCTTACACACATCCTCTGATGTTTCTTGATTAGATCTTCATGTTTCCTTCCTGGAACAAAGGTAACATTATGAACTCAATTCTCATCAAATCAAGCAGCAAAGTGTTTCCAGAATTGAAATGGCTCACTTAAATTCGAGAACTAACTCTTTGTTGAAGAGGGGAAAAGTGTGCTCCATCCAGTCACATTAAAAAGATGTTATGATATGTGTAAACATACTCTATTTCATCTCCTTGTGCCTTAAAAATCTTGTCAAAACCCCTTATCTACAGGCCTGTCAATCAAATAAAAGGAAGACACATAGCACCAAGACAGCTGGTGTATGTTCTGAGGCCGTAACCACTGTAACAGCGGTAGTGGCTTTGACAATTTGTTTTTACTTAAATAAGCACCCACCTTGAATACACAATTTTAGTGGAACAAGAAAAAGTGTGATGTCTGGGAGAGTACAAAACAGAATGGTATTTGTGGCTTCACTCTCAGAAGCAGAAGCAGAGCTCCAGCGGAGCCCAGGTGGCGAGGCGGAGAGGCTGCAAAAAGTGGAGGTGTGGCTGGCCTGCTGGAGCGAAATGGGCCCCCAACCCACTCTAGAGGCCAGATGGTGCGGGCTACCAGCATAAACTGACTGAAAAACATCCACAGTGGCCCCACAAGCCAGGCAAAGGACTGGCTGATACGGCCAAAAATATTAAATGAAAAATATGATATGAAAAGATATGTGGGAGTCGTCTAGTGTAGCAATTTTCCAGTACTGGATTGAGGAACAGAACTATTTTTTCTACTTCAATAAAAATAGCTGAATACACATCGATTTTGCCAACAAACACAAAAAGCCTGATATATATAAGTATAGCCGATCCTTACATATCCACATCAGTTAGGTAGGAGTTTCAGTTTTAAAAGCCTTCCACTCTTACTATTATACCACATGCACAGGCACTTTTGACCTTATGTATGCTTCAAGGCCGATTCAACACTGAAGGTGACATGCTCCAGTAAACACTTCAATTAAAGCTGATCATCTGTAGCTGCCCATGTAAAGCTTCATACATGCGCTGACCATGAATATGCATTACAGAAAGGTCACTTTTGATCTTTGTGTTTTTATGTTCACTCTGTCCTATGTACATGTGTCATGAAAAGGTCATTTTACAATCATCTCTTTGAAGTGAGTCAGAGTTCAATCCTTTATTTGCGTGAAGCTTATCCAGCAAAAAAAAGGTACATTACCATTTCCCTCTGAGGGTGAGAGGAAACTTTTTCTCGCTTTTTAAAAAAAAGTCTAATGTGAAGTGGCTGATCCATTTACATGACAGAGGTCGTCCTCTGTGTTGAGGCAGTAATTGTGTCCTGCAGGCAGAGGGGAGGCGGGAAAGGGCTGGTCATTATGGGTACAAAATGTGCATGCAAAAAGAAGTCATTGCTAGTTGATTGATGGGCTCCGCAGAGATAAGCCTCCACCTACTCTGGAGTGACCACGGACGGCACAGCTCAACTAGGCAGCCCTCTGTGAACACCACATGCAATTCACCGCAAATTACACTTATACCTACGGAGGAATTAAAGGGCAAAGTCAAGGGTGAATTGTTTGCAGTTGTTTAGAGCCAGAAATTACCTCTGACAACGAAGCCAAAACATTGTTTTCAGGAACTTTTTGTAAACACAAGTTTCCTTGAAAAGAGGTGTGTAAAAGAAGAAGGGAAAATTTATAAGGGAATAAAAAAGTAATTCAAAGAGAATCTAAAGCCCTTGGCTATCATTGTTGTAGAGTGAAGAGATCTATATGTCAAGACAATCATGTTACATTTAGCAAAACATGACTTACGCTTGTGTCATAATTCTGAGACATGACGATGCAAAATGTGTCCTTATATGCATTATATGCATGTTTGTGTCAAGGAAAGTTTATACAGGAAAGGCTACAGTAAGGGCTTAGTGTTGAATATAACTGAGAAAAAAATAACATCTTCTTCATAACCATATGTAAACAAAAAGTACATTCCTAAGTAACTTTCCCTATTATACTGTCACCAGATCCCACCTGCTATCTGAAGTTTACCTCCTGTATAGCAACAACTGATCTGGAAGTATATATGTAAATAATATATCTACTTTTGCCAAGCCTCAAACTACTCCACCAGCTAAGTTGCACAGTGTTGTGTTTAGATATCGTTCCTTTCTTTCACAATATTTGTGTTTGCAGTGCTCATATTGCACAGGGCTGCAGGGACGTACTGTGTCCCTGGTGATGCCACAACTGCTCACGGTCAATAAGTACCTAGCAAAATAACCACAAAAAGGAATCCTGACCGCATTATGCTGGTCTATATGCAATGTTACAGGTCAGTTAAATGTGTATATAGGTCTACCTATTCTGCAATAATTTGTAGCAAGATATATAGAACACTGATCCTAATCCTAATCTGTCTAATAATTTGGGTTTAAGATTAGATTTAGTACATAACATTGAGTTTCCAGTTTAGAATGCCGGATTATGCTGTTTTGGCTAATCTACTGTTCCCCATGTTAATGTTAATGTAACATAATTACACAACAAAAATCACACGATCTATTCAAACTTTATGACTTTTACTTACACCTTTGAAATGAACACCATACTCAAAGCATTCATATATTAATAAAAAGCTTGTGCTCTAAATTTTCTGATGAGTCTGAAAGGGATTTTTGAGATTTTGTAAAGCTTGCACCACATTTCGTCACGTAAGGAAGAGAACATTTTTAGTAGGGCATGGATAGGTCAGGTTCTTAAATAGAGGGTAAAGGGGGCATTTGGCTGACACTCTTATCCGGAGCGACTTACAATCATTATTTACAGGGACAGCCCATGTGAAGCAACTGAGGGTTAAGTGTCTTGCTGAAGGACACAATGGTAAAAACTAGCGGTTTGAACCTGCAACGTTTTGTGGTCTTCACAGGCAAGCATTTTAAGGACTATGCTACTACTGCCTTTATATGTGAGCTGGTAGATCCATATAATTGAACAGTACTGACGCAGGTCAAAAGGAGAGAGGAACCAAGCCACCTCCTAGATAAGGAGCCACAGGGACAATTCTTTAGGACTTCCAGTCACAGATAGCTTTGTCAGCTGGGACAATAAAACCAAGCAGTGAATGATAATCTCATATTATAAAGTGGCATGCTCCTGTACTAGTGAGAACAGTGCTTCCCTTCTTGATGTTTGTGCTCCTTTAAGTGGACGCTTCTCTCTCCGTGGCTGCAGGCAGACATGACAAAGTGCTGAAGTTAAGTTATTAAAGTTAGCCTGGGTCAACACCCCACCCCACCACCACCATTCCATTTAAAGATACTAATCTCTACACCTTGGCACTGATTAACGGTTGTCATCTCCGTTTGAATTGCAATCAATAGTGTGTGTATGCATCAGCCTGCAAAAGGGAAAGGACAGCAATTCATTCTCTTCTCCACAAGCTCCCCCACAGATCCCTGCCAAACTCATTATTATCACTTCAGATGAGACACTTAATTAAAATACTGCTTACCCATGTCCTGACAGGATCGACATATGTATTTTGAAAGTAAGGCGAAGGCATATTTGTGGGTTTTGGTTTGATATGTGCTGTTATGAACTGTTGGCTTCTTGCTGTTTCCCCCAATGCTTCTCTTAATTATTCACTAAGAAAGCAAGTCTTCTTCAGTATACCTTAAATGAAATTGTACTGATGACCAAATAACAAGGGCTAGGCTTAAAAGCACAACATGGATTTAAGCCTGGAAAAGGAGAGCCAAATATGTTTTGCGCAAAAAGATGATACACAAAACAAACCTAATGAAGAAAGATGTGTTTTCCAAGGGGCAGGTAAATATGTCCTCAACTGCACAAACAAGTATTGATAAACATGTTTAAATCCCTACCTATCAAACAAATCCTAACAAAAGATATCAGCATCCACAAGATACCAATGGCTGTTAAACAAAAAACATTCTACCAAACTAACAGGACCTGGTCTCAGGAAACACACTGTTTAAACTGGCACACTCAAAACAGTGAAGGTGCGCAAAAAAACATGAGGTCATTGATTTTCCAATCAACAGCAAATGGTGATTGAGTCAGATAAGCACCTTATCTCTCTGTTGGAAAAAAAAATTCTGCTCTGTGAATTCGATTTTGACTGCAGGTTGAAGGGGATGGCAAAGACAAAGAGGAAACAGCAGCCTGTTCATCAAGTGATGGCAGCCTATCACTCAACAGGATAAACAGATTGCCATGTTAACATATTATGCCGAATGACTTGAGAAACAAGGACTCTGAAGCAAAATGAGTTCTCTTCATGCCAATGTGCCTCAGTGCTCTACAGCAGCTCCCTGTCTGCCATACCCTATATAGTCCATACGTAACTGGACAGTGACATAGAGAAGTTAGCCGTTAGAAATCACCCTTTTATGATTGTATTACTGACATTTTGCTATATGTCCAATTTACAGTGCTTACGTCAATATGCAGTACTGTCTGGCCGACATTTCCTCTTGGATGGCGGCCCACCACCTCAAGCTGAACCCCAGCAAGACCGAGCTCCTCTTC
>JBBPDH010000130.1:8566063-8580898 GCA_037974565.1 Clupeocharax schoutedeni
ACTGAAACTAGACTAGACTAAAAGAGAATAGACCTGACTAAGACTAATAAAAACTAAAATGTCAGCTTGATGCAAAGGCTAGACTAAAACTAAAATGAAAATGGGCCGCCAAAAACTACACTACATCCCACTCAAAACATCATCATCGATTGCATGTCCATAAGCTCCTGAAAATACAATACAGAAAACTAGAATACAGTATACGGTATAGGTGATTTTCAGTACATATACATTATATAGGAAAAATATTACAGAAACAAATGGTCTAAAAGATATTAAGCCAAAATTTTACCATGGATCAAAAGGCTAAATGCTTTCATGCACAAACACATATACACACATTAAGATAAGCCTGAAAGCTTCAACTTATCGCCTAGCATATCGGTGTATACTTGTGACATCCTGAGTGTCCGCTGATGAATATCCAGATGCACCTGTGGGGGAGCCTGACATCAGCATCCCCACATATTACTATTCTAATCATGAACCAGGCACATTCCCAAATCAGCCTGTGCAGCCCCGACCCTCTTCCATTCGGCAAAACAAAGCGGCTTGACCTTTCTCCCCCCTCCCTATTGGCCCCTAAGAGCCTCTGCACCAATTCCACAAACATTTGCCTTGGCAAAGTCACCCTTAATTACTAAGACTTGCGTAATTTATTCCCCATACCAAACGCAAAGAGGAAATAAATGTTTTTCTCTTCATTTCGACTAATCAGTGAGCTTTGTTCTTTAGCTTGATCGTGAGAAGAAAAAAAAACCCTGCTCAGACTCCCGGACACCAACAGGAAAGCTGGGGAGAATTAGCAAGAGAGTGAGTGCAAAACAACAAGCTCTTTTCTATATTGACAGCTGAAAAGGTCTGCTTAATTTGTTTCCACAAGAGGAGGAAATGTATTAAAATAAATCTTTAAACATCAAGAAGGCTGGCTCCTTTGCTGGCTTGAAGAATGAAATCAACCTAATCAGCGTGGTTTTAATCCCTACAAGGAAGCTATAATCCCACAGATACCAGGACGGGGTTTAGTCCTCCCCGCAGGGGATCCTCCAAACAAGCTCAATTTCTGCAATCAAGCACAAGCGCAATCAAACACAGGTCCAAAGATTAGGTCAGGACAGGCCTAGGACTACGGGGCATACCATGTACTTTTAGCATGGTCTGCTATTAAAATGTGTACATAAAGGGGTGTAAAAACACATCACCACTCTGATCTGTATGTTCAAATAAACTGCATTAATTGAGGTTAGGCATGTTAGAAGCTATTATAACATGGCTGCCCCAAATATGGGTACTCATTCATAATGCTGGTATTCTGATCTATGTTAAGTAATCAGAAACTTATGCTGCGTCCAAAATCACATACTACTTAAGTAGGTATTACATTTGAATTTGAACGTACTGCTGTACCATTGAAACAGTATGTTCTATATTGTATGAATGAGGGTAGTATGAATGGATTTCAGACGTACTATATCTGCTGTGATGATGATGTCTCATGTCATGTGTTGTCACAACAGCATGTTATTTTTTACCTTTACAGAGGGCATTTTCTCACAATTGTAGTTTAACCACAATGTAATTTAACGTTTTCCTTAAGGTACTTACACTTAATAAGAGCCACTTTTCGAATATGACGCCGCCTCTCCCGCTGCCTTATGGGATAGTGCAGTGTCTGAAAGCAGTTTGAGGGTCATCGGGGTACTTCTCGCCTACTGTTTTTTCAAATACTATGAATTCGGACATACTACACACCTCGCATACTGTTTTTCGCATGCTATATAGTAGGAAAGTATGTGGTTTCGGACACAGAGTTAATTACAAAATTTGTAGTACTCCAGCCAACTGTTCAGGCCAGACCTAATTTCAATCGAGAATATTAATGATCAGCCAAGCACGGTTACATTAATGTTTGAGTGATTTTATATTATTTTAAATATGTTTTTTTCACTATGGTGTAAATTGCTTCTCTGGTCACCTGTAAAGCATTAAAAACTGCACAACTGAATCATTGTGAAATTCACTATTTAACAACGCATTGAATTGTTTCCTAAAGACCTGAAGATGATTTGAATTGCCATGAGGTCAGGAATTTCCATTTCAGACATGTTTGATTCATTCAGCAATGCCTTGATCAGTTTTAGGTGGAACAATATAACTTAATAACCCAGAGCTTATGAACTGGTGGTCTGGCAAAATACCATTTAAGACTGAAGAGATTGATGTGCCAATCGTCTTAGGGGGTGGCAGGAGGGAGCTGGAGCTGATCAAAAATCACAGTCACAACCTTGGTGAGGAAAATCATAAGATATTTTCCCCAAATTGTTCTCCACTAATATGTCATTATGTCATTCATTTCATTGGGCATGTACTTAAGTGTTCCGTTTAAGTTTTAGATACAGTTCGTCCATTCACTTTTATAAATCTTTTACAAAACAGAAAGTGCCTAAATCAATGCTCAGCAGAATTCACTATGTTTCATTTTCTCTGGATAAGAAACTGACACCAGCAGTGGTAATCCCAGAGCACGCCAGAGGTCTGCTTAGACAAACACCAGCTAAATTTCTCAGCATTCCCTGTGGGGTCAGCTGGCTCACAGCATCTGTTTCCTTTGATTATGTGAAGAGGGGCAGAAACAGGCCAGAGAAAAAAGGACGCAGAGGAGAGGGCCAGTGCCAGGCCAGATTAAGGCTGGCCAGCTACTTTTACTAGCAACGGCCACAGGGGTAATACCAGAGCAGAAGTGCTGATGTCTAGATTATTTTTGACTTTAGAAGTGAGAACGAGGTGAATACAGAGGGAGCGAGTGTGTGTGTGAGAGAGAGAGAGAAAGAGAGAGAGAGAGATAGAGAGAGAGAGAGAAGACAGAGAGAGGAAGAGAGAATATTGGATTGAGAGATTTAAAGAAAAGTGTCTATGCCTCAGAGGGTGACCGCAGAAGCAGAGGACAAGGACTAGCAGACAACAGCACTTTTTACAACACGTACAATTTTGAAGCTCACAGTTTGCCATCTGCAAGCAACTTACTGTGCAATACCATGGGCACAGCAACTCTATTAAATGTGAAAAGAGGGCATTTTCAGTCATGCTGGCTTTTGTAGCTACTCATTTAGGCAGATTTTTGCCCCTAACAACAATCAAACCCAGTGCAATATAATTTTGTTTAGTCAAAGAAAAAACAGTCAACCCATTACAACATTGTATATGAGAAGCAAATATTTCTACAAAATTTGTGACTATGGATGTGAATATTTCTATTCAATAAAAGTTCAAAAATACGCTGCAGCGTTCCTTTTGAGCTTGAGTACAGCCCTGCTAATGAACTCTTATTCAGTTTAGATTAATTTGCAGAATATAAATGTGACTTCAGTCATTTCCATCATTATGTATGGTCACTCTAATGGGGTGTGCACAAATGCATCACCAACCTCTGTTAATAGCTTACAAAGTTAAATAATGTAGCAATAACTGAATTAAAACATTTGCTGTCATAATCATGATAAATAGTCAAAAGCTTTTCTGAGAATAACGTGAGTATATTCACTACATAAAGAATGCATATTTAATTAAAAAGTCATTCAGAAGTGGTTTGCAAGTGACTGTCATGGTGTAGCAATAACAGCAATAAGGTTTTACTTTCTGACAGAAGATTGTGAGTATGGATACTCAAAATAAATGAAAGCATATCCATACTTATATGGATATAATGTTGTACAGCTAGATGTACTCCTATTACATGATGCCAACATTTTGGTATGGTGAAGGTAAGCATGGGCTTCCTTTAAGCAAAGTCAGTCACTAATGTGACATCATTGGACAGCACAACCCACTTGGGGGAGAACACTAACTGCCAATTCTCTGACGACTAGCATTTCTCCAAGAGAGTTATGCCTATATATTTTTCTTGGATTCTTGGTCACACATGATTATCTCGCTGCCTAAAAGCCATTTTTGATGCTTTCAGGTCTCCTAATGGGGAGTTTGTCATTGAGGATACATAATTCAATTCAACCAATAGCTTAGATAATTGTGTTTGACCCGTTTGCATCCTTAATGTTTGAGAAGATGCCCCACATGAACCTGGGCATTCTATGTACACCGATGAGCGGATCATGATTTTCCTTGCTCACCTGATGGTCTCGTACTTCCGAGAGAAGCATTTCACCAGAGGTGGGAAATGGATATTCGACAACCCTTGCTAAACTAAAGCCAGCATCCAGTCAAACGACAATATGACCTCCAGTGAGGAAAGCTGAATTTTAAGAAACAAGGAAAGGGCAGCTATCTCGTAGCGAAAGCTTGCTCCCACATCCTGATCACGTCTTGCTCTCTCCCTCTCCCTCTCACTCTCTCTCGCAGGCATTGGAGGCAATGGTGATAGGAAGGCGTGGCAGAAAATAGCAACTGGGCTGAAGGACGTTTTGTCAATAAGTAATAACCACGCTGTATTAGCAGCATATTTAGCCATGAGAATCCCTCCAAATTGCTTTTAGGTAAAATCATTTAGAGAGACACGCCTCGGAATGCAACAGTACATGTGGACGTGCGATTTGCACTGGTTTAGCCAAGTGTGAACTTTGGAGCATCTGCAGCGATCACACTTGCTAGCAACCTCATTCTCAGAGCGCGCCTCATTCATTTGCAGTATTGCTATTCAGAATTCAAGGTCAGCCTTACATATCAGCTGCCTTCAGATGACCAAATCAGTGCTGGAACTCCAGTGACTTCTGAGAGAGAGACACACTGTACTGTACACTCTCCCAGCCACGATAATGTGTTTTCCAGCAGGTCTGCATGACTTCCAATAGGGCAAGTGGTATCAAAATACAATTCTGTAGGTATTTAAAATTAACAGTGGGGAGGTGGTAAAGCAACCAATGGACAAATACATGGTGAAGGAAAAAGAGATAAAGGCAGGAATTGACTTTGTGCCGTCCCCCGACGTTCACCCCCTTCTCATCTTTATCGCAGACACCATTATCACCATGGTATTTTTCCCCCCTCCCTTGCCAACATACTGTAGATTTCATTTTTAGTGTGGTCATTTCAGAACATGTATTTTTCAACTTAATAGACACCCGTGTCATTACCCTCAATAAGGGTCATTTCCCATGGCACAGTGCTGAGGATAGAGTCAATATGTGGAGTGGGAGAGGGCAATATGGCACAAACATAATATCATGAAATCTGAAGACATTTCAGTGACACATAATATGTCTCACAATCAGAGTGGAATAAGTTTCAACAGGCAGAAAAGCTGAAGGATGTTTTTAGTTAATTTAGCCTAGCTTATGCAGTTGTGTTTAGTTTTGCTCCAATAGTATAGCAGGTGGAAAGTCTTGAAATAATGGCTGTCCATCATGCATGCTCATCAGAGTTTTAGGACCGTGGCCAGAGTATTATAGGTCTAAACAGTATTTTCAGCAGTTTTAACCACGTTTTATTAGGTTTTTATCTTCTTTTTTTTCAATCAAACCGTGTGTTTAATATAATTCCTTTTAGATATGCATATGCACATAGTATTGTTTTAGACCTGATTCTGTACTTATTGTGCATTTGGACAATTAAAGGTTTAAACGTTCCTGTATAGCACAGAATTCTTTCCATCACTCTCAAAAAATAGCTTAGACGCTCAGTTAATTGGTATAGAGCCTTTACACAAAGTTCTGCCTTCTGTGGAATTTTTTTTAAAGAACCATTTGTTTAGCTTTTTTACAGAACAAGAGTGATTATTTTGTGGCATCATACCAAAGAACCTCTTTTGGGAAGCACAACTGTGAAGATGGCACCAGTTGAGGAGATAATTCTTACTGCTTGTCCTGAGAGGATGGCAGAAACAGACAGTGGTGATGTCATGTCACATTATGGCATATGTTGGGATCCATCTTGCAAATGCACATGCTTTGTTAAAATAAAGTGTATCAGCCTTCAGACAGCTAATTAGGAACCTCTTCTAAAGCTCTTTTAAATGACACATACAGCATGTCCGTGTTCTTTAGGTACTAATGATACTTTTTTGGCGTAGTTTTTTGATAACAATATTTTATTGCCTTCCTTTACAAATCCCTGAGGTGTCTGAAAATATCTTGTTGAGCAAATATCACTATGGTTAAAACTGGAACCTTCCTTTTCTCCATCCTCTCCATCTCAGTCTCCTAATCTCCTGAATTAATGTTTTTCTGTCTTGCCATATCAGATGAATGCAAGGAAACAGAAACATTAGACATGAGATGCTTCTTGTTTGTGTGACCCATTGGCTGGACAGGCCCTGCAGTAGGGGCCTCATTATATTCAGGACCTGCTTGTTGGGAGCATGGCATTTGGGGTGAGCCAGTCGCTAGGGGAAGAGGGGAGAGAGCACTGTTTAGGCACTTGTACTCATTAAGAGCTGTGTGTGACACTCTCCATGAGCCTCTAGGAGAGTCTTCAGTTGAACATGTTGCAACAGGACTATCCTTTCCACCTCTTTTGTTATGTATCCTTAAGGTTGAATTAAACCTGTCGAGTGCAAACCTTCACACCGGGGTCCGTTGTATTTTGTAATATTTTTAATAAAATAAAATAAAAAAGTTTGTAACATTGCACTACATCTCACAGAGCACCCACTACTCAATTTCATTTAGCTGGTTCTGGACAAATATTGTTTAGGTCTCATTCCACCCAAATGCTACAGGATCAATCAGCATTCGCTTAACATGCATCTCTGCAGATCTGGAAATACAAAGTTACGATTCTGAATGTAAATTGTGTATGTAATGGCCTCTGCAAGTCTGTCTTGAGTTATGCTTACCTATAAACTCCATGTTGACACAGATACATTTAGATGCATCCCCACAGTATAACCTGTCCCCACAGCATAGTCCATCATTACAGAGTAACAATTATAACAGTCTTCATCTAGATCTGCTATGACCAATGTCACTTAATAAATCATTCTTCTAAAATGGTGAACAAATCTGTGCTTAATCCTTAGACGTTATCACCCTATCACAAGCACTTATAACACACGTAGCTCAGTAATTATATTTGTGTTGTAAGTCATTTTCCTGTCATTGTTTACTATTCATTTGTGACACAAATACATTGTAAATAAAAATGATAATAATTAAATCAATTATAAAATAGTTTTTAAACAATTCACTTTTAAACAATTCTGTAGACTACTCCGTGGTTTACTGATTAATTCTCCTTAAATGGTTATAACAGCACCTGTCTTTAATATATGACAAACATAAGTAAAGAGTGTATGTCTGGAAGTCATGCTCCTCCTCAAAAACTGAATTTCTATCATAAAGGAATGTTGATGTTAATTTTTCTCTCTCTCTGTCTCTCTCTCTCTCTCACTCACACACACACACACACACACACTCTCTCTCTCTCTTTCCTTTTTCACTGCATATTTAGTGAACGTTTAGCAGTTGTAGATGCTGAGGTATGGCCTATAGTAACAGCTGTGATTTTTTTGCTCCCACCTCCTGTAAGGATTTTAGAGTACAGGCTGGAGGGAGTGAACGGCTGTTCACGGTTGATCTGGCTAAAGCAATGTGAATTACCAAAGCTCACTGTAAAAACCAATACGCCTCTCTATGGTCCCTCAACTACTACCAGCATCTCCTTCTGCAGCTTCTGTTTGATCTTGCGAGGGTATGAAGGATTATTTGCCTTCCCCATGTGGCGTCCCTGGGAGGAGAAATGAGGAATAGCGAGGAGATGGTAATCACAGCAGAAGCGAAGGCTGAGAATGGAGGTCATCTCAGCGGAGCGTAGCGGACTCTGAAACCAGCTGGTTTGAGCCCAAGGAGAGAAGCGAGCTTCGATCTACGCAAAGAAATTATCACACCTAAAGCTCACCTTGAATCTCCTTTTTGCTATTGCTTTTCAGGGCAACATATAGGGCCGCTGTATATCATCAGTCAGGACTTATGCGCGACGGGGATGCAACGCTTTCCAGTGTAAATGGAAAACATTCAAAAATGCTGAAGCAGTGTCCTCCCTAAATATAGTTAAATTAATAGTTTCATCTTCTGCTCCTTCAAACTCCATTTTCAGCACTTCCTCGTTTCCACTTCACTCTTTGCAGTTGCAAAGAGGGGGAAAGGGTCTTCCTATACAAGCTTCCTATATATATCACAACTTTTGCCTCCCATCAAGCTGTTGAATTAAACTTCAGTAATGAGTAAACTTCTACATAAGCACTCCTGATAAACTCTCACAAATGGCATATTGTTGACTTCTCACATCTCAATACAATTTTACAGTGCTGCCATACTACAATGGCTAAGGGTGACTTCAGAAGTACGCAAGGTCGCGAAATGTGAAACGCAACAACTCTTTAAAAAGAAACTAGGAGTCCTTGGAAGTTGAGAGATAGAGAGGGTGGAGGGCGGAGGCTTTGATAGAAAGCACACTGGGACAACTAGGCTGTTGGCCTCTCACCACTAAGAAAGCACGCTCTCGACTGAAAAGGGTAGAGACGCATGTGCCTCTTCGCACCATCACCCCTCGCCTTCACAAAGACTACCAGCACACAAAGGGAGCATTCCTGCACTCACAGATCAAAATGGCCTTTCAACTACAAGATCTAAATAAATTTTACGTACAAAACAACAGAACATCAGTCAGTTTTGTATCTCATAAGCTGTGGCATTGAAGCGCATACGAAATTGGGAGGCCAAAGCACTGTCTTTAATACCAAGTACACTTTATCTTCAAGAAGTTTTACTCAAAGTTTTATTGAGATGTCGAGGAAGTAGAAAGTTAAGCTTTGGCATCTTTAATGACCCATGGATGAACACACAAAGTACCTAAATGGCTCTTGGTTGCTACAAAAAACCTACACCTCATCATTTGCTAACACATGTGGTGTTAATAGTGGTGGGATATCTAGGTTTAGATATTTATATAATAGTGGTGGGAAATATATACAGTAGTCATTTGTCTTTTTGGGACTTGAGAAGTTACTGACAATATACTGACAAAATGTCCCAGCAGTGTCATATTTTAAAGGAATCAGATCCAGTGTAACTACATTTTCCTGGCTACATAAACCCACTTAATATTTTTTCAGATTAACTACCAGTAGCATTCCAAATAAAAATTACTACTTGTTAGGGAGGCAAACAATCTACGGCTATGGTGCTTAGGCATCTGTTCAATCTGCTTTGGGCATATTTTCTAACATTGAAATGTTAGAAATTTAGAACTATTTAGAAATGTTAGGTAATAGACATAATTGAAAAAATTACTAAGATGTCAACCAAACACAATTCACAGTCATTTAGCAGCCACTGAAAGAGTCAACTGCTGTATCATAGAACCTCACCATGTGAAATTAGTGGTAGCTGTAGAAAAGGTTAGCTAAATGGACAGAGTTCCAGTGGGTGTAGAAGGGCAAGTGGTCAATGAGGAGGCGGTGCAATGACACTTTCTATCCACAAAGGGGGCCTTAGGCTAAAAAAAGTTTAAGAACTGCGCTTATGTTACATCTAGGGTTGCTGCATTGGCAAGTTTTCAGCACCATGCCTTTGATGGGGTGGGGGTGGTAGTACTTTGCATGTTGTCTTTTTTTTTTTTTTAAGTACACTCATATCTCTACAAGAAACTGACTTCCAGTTCTGGCTAAGTTTCTTTGGATAGTTCTTTAGATCCATGGTTCTCAACATGGGGTCTGCAATGTAGCCAACGGTTCCAGATTTAATTAATATATTTTTCTAAATGGTGTGATGTAGTGACATCTACCAGTCTCACCTCAGTTTTTCAGGGCAAATGAGCCCAAATTCTACACTCATCATTTGTAATACAATATTTCGTTATTCTGAAGTTTGGTAAGTTGCTACTGGCAGTGCCACATTTTAAAAGGGCTCATATCATGGAAAATGAATATTTTCCACACCTTTTTAAATAAACAGAGGTAATTTAGGTACAGAATCCTACTCAAATGCCATAAATGGACTTCAGGTTAAAAAAAAGCAAAAAAACACAAGCCAAAGATTCCTGTTCAGCTTTTAACAATCTATGCTGCACTAAATACAATTAAACATGACTAATTAAGCTATGCAAGTAACAAAATTTGCAATTGGTCAGTGTTCTTTTCGCATTGATCATTTTTACAACATGCATATTGTGACAACTGAAAACAATAGCGATAAAAAATTCATCATATCCCTAACTTCAAGTTAAACAATCAATCAATTGCTTATTCCAACTAGACAATAGCTAGATATTTTCACAATGTGTGTAACATTTGAGTGTGTGGAGATCCTGGATAACATCCATGGCTAAAAAGACTCCCTGATCTGCAGAACCACTTTTTTAAAACCTCAGTCTAATGAAAGGGTTCAAAGAGGAAAAATTAAACTTACAACGCTTAAATAATATTATGTGAAGGTTCTTCACACTCACAAATCTCTTTCAAATATAATCAAGAGGATGTTAAAGTAGCTTTTTGATAGCATCACTCAAAAAAACCTTTGTGGCACTTTTGTAAAGAAAATGGTTTTGCAACGTGTTGCATTAACATCAGTTTTGAATGATACCTTTACATTGTGTGGAAATTCTTTGAAGTTTTACAACTTTCCTCACCTCTCCAGACCAATCTCATTTACAAAAACAGTCCATTGAATGATTCTTCAAAGAACCAAAAGCACTTCTTCTATGGCATCGCTTCAAATTATTTCAGCAGTTTAGTTTGAGTGTAAGACTGGTTTTACTATTAGAGTGAGTTACTTTAATATGCACCCATAACATATCGATTTCTGCATTGAATTACTTACTTTCTTTAACGAATTAATCGCTCAATACAACAAGGTCAGTCAAATTATTTGAAGAATAAATGTCAAAGTAAAATTCTCAAGGCTTACATTTCTCAAACAACCTTATTTAAAAAAAAAAAAACAACACCCAGAGAACAAAAAACAGAAATTTAGTGTGCGCAAGAATTAGGCTAATCGGGTCTTGCCTAATCTCGGACGAGTGTGTTTGTCTCAGAATGTCAGAACACCTTCAGGGCCAAGAATGGGAGAGTTCCAAACAATGTAGATACTTTTTGTACACAAGCACTAATGCTGGCTGAAAACCAGAGAAATTCACAGCTTAAATCAGCATGCAGAAACAGGCAGCCGGTAAAGACAAAGAGCAACAGATTAGCTGGGTAGAAAAATATTTGTATGTCATTCATTAATTTGTATGCAATACATAATTTAGTAATGTATTAATCTGAGCATGGTAATTATAGTTTAAAAAGAGCATTGCTAAGTAAAATCAACTGCTTTAGAGGGTATTTCTGATCTGCATTTTCCTTTAAACAGGCACTTGTTCATGATGACATTCTGAAATAATACAGTTAACACTTGTTTACTTTCCTAAAATGTCCTTCCCTGTATAAAAGGTAGCATGTAATTCTTGTTTTACTTAATTCAGTTTCACATGTGGGAAGCTACAGTAAACAGTACAGTTCAAACAGTTATAAAGTGCATATTACTAAGGTTTAAATCTTCTTTCTCTCATCAGTTTTTGTATACAGGATTTGTGTCTGTTATGGGAATTATGGGTTGATATCTGATTTAATTTTTATGTACATATCTGCTGATTTGCTGATGCTGAACACGCTCTTTAGACAGAAATGGAAATTGAAACTATATCTACATGGATTAGTATTTTGGAAAAAAAACAACATTTTATTCCTCTAGTTGTTTCAAGTGCAGTACAATAAGTATCACTTCGGTCCACGATGACCAGCACATTTTATTCTGCTAGAATACAAAAATATGTCATCAAATATAGGTGTGCGATGATGGTTAAACCTCTACCATCTGTCCGTTGCCAATATGTTTCATGCAAACTTTTGCCGATTCTGATATGATTCTAATAGTATTTGCATTCCAAGCAAAAAACAAAGTTTGCTTTGTGTTTAGAACTGTAATAAAACTGAATCTCAAGGTGAATAAGTAACTAATTTAATTTAACAACTCATTCAACAATGTACATGCTGATTAATTAAATTAAGATTGTTATATTAGTTAGATGATAATAACTGGTAAAAATAAAACAATTAAAGAGCTTTCTAGGAAAATCCTGAGTGCATTCTTCGATCTGCTTGGGGGAAATCAAGAAGTCACGGTGAGCAGCAGCAGGATTACAGTGCGTACAGTGTGCCCAGCAGGACAAGTTAGCACTGACCATAAGCTGATGTGCTGTGCTCTTACGTGGCTAAAACTTGTAAAAGTTATTTGGTGTGGTCACAGGGAAGAATCTCTCTATACGTGAACTAGAGACGGACTTCCCCAAAGTGAAAAATGTCAAAGTGCCATGAAAGTTGTTCAAACTACCTGATGATTTGAAGAGATTCCTTACCTCATTGGTGTTCCACCGGTGTCTCTCCTTGGGCAGGGAGGAGCATTTGGGCAGACATTCGAGCAGCTTCTTGGGCAGGTAGATTTTCAAATGTCCGTGTTCATCTGGAGATGAAAGCAAGACAACACATTCAAAGTATGCTCAAAATCAGAGCCGCAGTGATTTCTCTGGATTACGTCAGTAGAAGTCTAGAAGATATAACCCAAGCCCAGTTGTCAAATTAGTCAACTAAAATTACCTTAAGTAATTAAAGTGGAATACCTCGCATGGAAAGATTAAGCTTGACAAAGATTTCTTAAAACAAATTTTAACTATCTGTAAATACAGTAGAACAAAAAACAAACAAAAAAATCATATGCATACACATACACTGTATATATATATATATATATACACATACACTGTATATATATACATAATATGTGTAGAACCTCTCACGCGAGACTGCTGTGATTTTATTTCATTGTACGCTATAATATATATGTTTTCCCCTCTCACTCTCTTATCATGCAAGAGTGCATGCTCAAATACATAACAAGCAAATTGGGCGACAGAGCAAAAGCATTTCAAGGTTATTGATAACCGTTTGAATCAAGGGCTCAGGCTTCTTAAGGAACTCGATGTTTAGCCCTGAGGGAGAAGGTAGTTCCACATTGCATGCTGAGCCTGCTTATGAATAAAAAAAGTGATTGAGCAAGAGAGGGAAAGAGAGAGCCGGAGACTAGAAGAGAGGGAGAGAGAGAGCGAGACACAGACAGTCAAAAAGGGACTAGAGAGTGTGTCCTCTAGTAGAATGAAGACATCGGACGCAGATAGAAAGTGGGGCTACAGATGAAGATAGTGGGCCCATGGGGACTCCACTTGGCAAGCCCTCAAACTTTAGGTAGAAGAACAAACAGATAGCCAGGGGGAGAGAGACACATGGTGAAGGTTAGATGACTTTACTGTTGAGAGTTCTACACTGGGATCTGTTTGTGCTTTACCTGTGCATGAACTGTTGCCAATGTAAATAATTCAGATCCTACAGAAACCATCCAGAGCCTAACAACAGCCATAGATGACTTGGATTGATGACCATTCTCTAATGCTTCCAACTCTTCTCTGGCAAATATGATTGGTGCTAAACTTCACTACAACAGACACAGAAGTTTGTTATTTCTGTTAAAAATTAAGATTTCAGGGGAAAAAAGTATGCATTGCAAAAAATGCATTTCAGTAATAACTTCAGGAAGGTTCCCAAAGTATAGAAGTCTTCAATAACTTTCATTTTCTCATTTTGCAGGTTTACTACTGCCATAAAACCCTGAAACCCTTTGGCTAACAAGCACAGGAATATGTACACAGGCCCTAACAGGCAATAGCATTATGCTAGCTGTGGTAAAACTCATGAACCACAGTTATTTATAAAGCAAAGCTTTTGATATGAAACTTCGCTGCAAATGTATCTAAATGATAAAAAAGTTAATGAACTTACTTTTGGCAAAGGCTCTAGAGACAATGAGTCAAAAAGCACCACAAATCCAGAGGGGAAAAAAGTGCACTACAGTTCATTACAGATGGCACTTTGTGACACAAACAAAATAAAAAATTATTTTTTTGTTAGAGCATGCGCTTTACAAATCAAAAATAAATGTGACCACAGAACTGAGAAATCACAGCTTAACAGAGTAGAGCAGATTCAATGAAATAGCTTTTTGTCTCTGCATTAATGAGTTAAAGTACATTATAAAGATTGGGGGACTGAAATAATTTACCGAAAAGCAATGTGCCACCACCTAACATTTCTCTCTCTTTCTTGTAAATGTCACATTACAATTTAGAGGAGATATAATGGGATGCACTTCACATTCCTGTGTGAACGGTTCGATCTCAGATTGGCTCAAGAGACAAACACTGGTTAATCTGTATTTTCAGGGAGGGCTTCAAGAGAAATGTCTCTGTGCCTCATCACTGCAAAAGCTTTCAGTTGCACACTAACACTAACGCAATGGGGATGATAAAAGGACAAGACAGCAAGCAACTTATTTACAGGGTAATTAAGGCCAGTCTATATATCTGGCACACTTCTTTCCATTTCCCCATCGCCCCTACACCCCTCCTCCCGCTCGTTCCTTTCAGCAGGTTTGGCAGTGCGATAGACCGATTCCAAGGCCTGTCATTTACTCCCATTGTTCTGCATTAAACCAAGGGCCTTTTAAATTATGCTGGCACTCAAGACTGTGGCTTTAGGGACGAATTTTAATCACAGTGCCACTGCCGTCTGCCAAGAGCCGGCCATCGTGTCTTTCTCTTGCTGGCTACACCCCATGCTGTGGCCGATGAAACATGCAGAACTGGGAGAAAACAGAGTGACAGTATCCCCCACTGGGCACACAGACACACACACACAGACACACACACACACACACAGACACACACACACACACACACACACACACAGACACACACACACACAAACACACACACACACACACACACACACACACA